>JAPYZK010004668.1:0-11381 GCA_030522785.1 Platygaster equestris
TTTTTTTGCGTCATTTTTCAATATTCACGAGATTAATAAAGTAAATGAGTGATAAATAATTTTTTTTAACATTTTTAAAATTGGCAGATTTTAATCACATTTTTAATTCAAAGATTAGTTGAAATTTCAAATTCTGATTTACCAGATTTTAGAATTGCAGACGTTTTTATACATATTTTCACATTTTTATTATCAAAATATCCCATTTTTTGACTGAAATTTTGAAATTCGCAAAATTAATGATTTCAAAATTGTAATATATTTTCCAAAACCATTAATAATTTATCATTCTTGATTCTGAAAATTTTTTCTTTTTGAAGTAAATAAGGAAAAAAATTTTTCAATTATTTTCAAAATTTGTATTTACATTAATTCATCAATACCACAATTTTCACGAGACTGAAAATATGACTTGAAAGTCCTAGAAAATTGACGGGAAAAATTATTTGTAAAACGTTCAATAAAGCTACTAAAATTTTAATAATATAAAATATCTGGAATTTTTCAAGATTCAAAATTTGGAAAACTTTCAAAAACTAAAAAAATAGCGAAAAAGTTCATCAAATCTAAAAAAATTCTCCACAATTTTAAGAAAATGAGAACTATTTGTCGATAAAAATGAAAATTATTTGTTAAAATCTTTAACAAAATTGGCTGCTTGGGATTTGAAATTTTAAAAAAACTTGTCGAAATTTCAAATTATTTGTTTGAGGTTTTTTTTTAATAAAATCAATCAATTTTGAAGACGAATTATAAAAATTCACGACGATAAAAACATTCATAATAAAAAATTTTTATGAAACAATAAAAATTGTGATAAAAGTTAGCAATAATTTTAAAAAATGTAGGTAAAGGAACAAAAAAATTTGACATTTCAGATAATACAAAAACAGTCAAAAATCTTGGTAAATCATTTGAAAAAAAAAAAAAAAAAAAAAAAAAAAAAAAAAAAAAAAAAAAAAAAAAAAAAAAAAAAAAAAAAAAAAAAAAAAAAAAAAAAAATCAAAAAAAAAAAAACACAACAAAAAAAAATAAAACAAAATGTTCTCTTGATATTTGCATTTTGAAAATTCAACAGTTTGGAATCTGAAAAGATTCACAAACTTGAGAATGTCAAAATTTTGAGTTACAAATTCAGACACATTTAATATTCAGAACACTAATTATTAATTTCAACAATTGAAAATAACTTCAGAACAATTTTTCAATATGATAGTAAACACAATAGAACAATATTTTAATAATTTAGAATCATTGATAATATGTAAATATCGATATTCATAATTCAATATTCATTGACTAATATTTAATTGATATCAATATTAAATATTAATATTCATTCAATATCAATATTAAATATTAATATTCATTCAAAATTCGTTTAAAAATTCTACAATTGGATTGTCAGACGAATAAAAAAAAAAAAATACTCACAATTCGTGTAAAATGGAAAAAAAAGTTCGAAACCCTAAAATACAAGTGAAATTATTGAATAATATCTGGAATTACCACAACCTTATTGTCTGCAAAACTTTTTCAAAAAATAAAAAAAAGGAACAAAAATTACCGAATGTTCAAAAACTTTCCACAATAAATTTGATAAAATAAGTAAAACTTATTGAAATAAAACTTGCTTTCAAAATTTGTATTTTCTGAAGTCTCAAATTTGCTGATTGGAAGTTCAAATTTTTCAAACTTGAGAATTCCAAAACGTCAAAGTACAAAATAATAAATTTTCTTATTCAGATTTGTTTTATGAACAGTAATCATTTTCAGACAAATTATGGACATTCAAAATGCTGAATGAAAACAATTTTTTTAAATAGTACTAGTGAATAGAAAAAAAATTTAAATAATTTCCCAATTTTTCAAATTCTACAATTTTCACAGGAATGAAAAAAAAACATATAATAAAAACAAATCAACAAATAATAAATTAAGAACTCTTAAAATACTGGGAAAATTTTTACAGAATATTCAACAATTTGACTGGATGAAATAACAAAAACTTTTTGATTCGCAAAACTTGAAGAACTTAAAAATTACAAAAAAAATTTACCAAATTAACAGAAAATGTTCACAATTCTAAGAAATAATAATTAAAATAAAATTGAATCAAATAATTTGTTCGCAAAATTCAGCAACTAATATTTATAGTTCAAAAATATCTCAAATTTTTCGACTTGGATCACAAAATTTTTAAACTTCGGAATCTCAAAATTATTCCAAATAATCAATTTTGCAACTCAGATTCACTTTTCAAACACTTATAATTTTCAAAAACAAATTTTGAAATTTTACAACAATTAAAAAACGAATTTTCACAAGATTATAAAAAAATATTTGAATAATTTCTTTATCAAAAATTTTTCATTAATTTTGAAAATGATTACTTTAATTCATTCAAAAATTAATACAATTTTCACAAAATGAAAAAATAAAATGACACTTGAAAAATCAATAAAATTGAAAAACAAAAATCGTGAACTCTAAAATCCTACCAAAATTCTCAAAGAATATCCAAAATTTATAGAACATATGAAAAAGTCTTTTAAAATCCTGAAATTTTTCAAAAAACTCCAAAAACCCGTTTTTCCCCCCTAAAAATTCCGATTTCCGCTCCAACAATTTTTGAGGTTATGTTCACCTCAGTCTCAACCCGCGGAAAAAAAAAACACACAAAAAATTCCTCAAAACACCCAAAAAATCCCCAAAAAATGAAAAAAACCCGAATCCTCACAATTTTCACCCCAATCAACCAAAAACCCCCCCAAAAAACCCAAATCCCCAACAATAACAAAAGGAAAACACCGAATACCCGGCCTGGATCTTCCAAGCACATTTCGGCATGCCGCGCCACAAAACCACGCATTTTCCATAGAAAAATTGATAACAAACCTGATAAGAAGAGTCGTCCTTAGTCCTTATCGAAGTTGCCGTCAAAATGCAGCATCTTTCGGCGTCCCAGAGGAACAGGAGGTCGTCCCGGATTTCTAAAATGTTCCTGGTTTCCTTGGCGGTTTTGGCACTCTCCGGCAGCTTTTTACGGAACTCCCGGAACAACGTTTTTTCGTTCAGACACAAAAGATCCGTGCACGAACTCATTTTAAACACTTTTTATCCCGGATTTCACTGAATTTGATTAAAGCGCGCGCGATTTCGAGACCGATTGATACGGATTTTATCAGCTGTTGTCGGCGCCAAAACAATGAAGTGAGGTGCGGCGTAGGTTCGATATGTATCGGAGCGTTCGATATACATCGAAGCGCGGGAAGCGTATCGATGTGTTTGAATGTGGGTGGAAAGGAAGTTGGGGGATTTTAGACATTTTGGAGTGTTTTTGGAGTGGTTTTTGTGTTTTGATAATATGGTGTGTGAGAAAATGATGATTTTGGTTGTTAGGTGTGCTTTGAGGTTGTTTTAGAGGTGTGTATATCGTGTATTGTGGTGCAATAGTGTGACTGGGAGTTTTTTTGTGCGATCGAAAGATTCAATATTTTAAATTTGATAATTTTGAGCGTTTAAAGTAACAAAAATGTTGGTGATTTGCGGATGTTTATTTTATGATGAGAAAATATGTATTTTTACTGTCCGTTGACGAGTGTCATGTTATGATCTGATTGTTAGTGGTTAAATCAAAATTCGATACATCCGAAATTTTCGGAGCTGTGAAAATTCGAGATACTCCAAAATTCTTGAAAACTCGGAAATTGCAGACACTTAAAATTTCCGGAACTTGATAATTTTTTGAAACTTAAAAATTCCAGTATTTTCAAAATTGTCAAATTTAAAAACTTCCAGAATTTCGAACGTTATAAAACTTTTACGATTTTTGAACTTTTTTATACCGGAATTAGTGAATTCCGGAAATTCCAAAATTTCTAGAACTTGAAATCTGGCAAAATTTCGAAATTTTTAAAAGTTTGAAAAACTTAAAAATCCTAAAATGTTGTAAACAATTCATAAACATTTCGTATGTAAAAGGAAATGAAAATATTATTTCAGTTGAATGAAATTGATAAATATGATTTAATTTCAGTTTGAAAATCATGAATTCTGAATTCTCGTGGACATTTTAAATCTTTCTGATCACTGAATCGCCGATAAAAAATTTGTTGATTTGCCATTTTTGGAATTTGACAATTATAGAAAAACAATCATCGTTTTAGGACACTTGATTTGATATATTATAGATTAGATGAGAAATTTTCAATTCATAATTTGTAAGTTTTCAAATTCACGAAATTCGGCGCATTAAAATAAGAATAATTCATTGTAAAATTTTGAATTATTTTGGATAACTATTTAATAATTTTTCGAGAATTTTATTCATTTATTCCAATAAAATAAGAAATAATGAAGAAATTGAAAAAAATGAGATAAATCGAGGAAAATTCCATGTTCTGATTGATGTAACTCAATGGCGTAGACCAGATTTTGATGAAGAAGGGGCATTTTTTAATACAAAATGTTCATAAATTTCTCTAGAAAATTTTCAAATTCAGAAATTTCACAGACTTATTAAGTTCTAAAGTATTTAGAATTAGGAAAGTTCACGAGATTTCAAGTTCTGAAAATTCCGAAATTTTGTAATTTAGAAGTTTGGAAGTCGTGAAGTTTGAAAAGTCGTAAAATCAAATGTTTCGAGTCTCGAGATTTTTCAGGCTTCGAAAATTTCGAAAGTACTGGTATTTTCGAGTTTGAAAAATTTTTGAAGTTTCGAAAGTTTCGGAAGTTTCGAAAGTTCTGACATTTTCAAAGTCAAAATAATTTTGAAGATTTCTGAAGTTCTATAGCTCAGAGGTTCTGAAAATTTTGGATTTTTCAAAGTTTTGGAGGTATCAGAAATTTTTAATTCGAAATTTTGAAGTTCTAGAGATTTCGAAATTTTCAACTTCGGAAAATATCAGAAAATTATAGTTTCGAGATTCCAAAGTTTTGAAATGTCGTAAGTATCGGAAATTATGCAAGTTTTGAATAATTTTAATTTTCAGAAAATTTTAAATAATTTTACAGCTCAGAAAAATTTCACGAATTCGAAAATTTCGAACATAGATGTTAATTTTGATGAATTCTAAAGGTTTCAAGCATTTCAAAGCATTTTCATCCGTTTTTTAGAAATTCGTGAGATTTTTGAAAAATGTCAAAATTAATTAAAGATTATCAAACAATTACGTAAATTCAACACACACGAAAATCTTCGTCTGTTATATCTAGCTCAATTTTAATTCTAATGACACAAAAATCTTGTTTAGTACACAAAATACAACAATTAAACAACTTGACACTCGAAAATCACTATAAGATATAAACAATAAGTTAAACATGAAAAAATTCAATTCTCCAAGCGCCAAGTCAAATCATAATCCCGAAGTTCAAAGGTCAAAATCGCAGCCCCGGAATCCACCGAACCGTCCGTATTTTCGCCTATAATGCGGTAATTTATAGCGGGCGCGTCTTAAAATTGAACCGAGGAAGGGAAGACGTGCCCGAAGGTGCGAGAGTCGCGGTATAAACTTTCGCAACAGGATTCAAGCTCTCAACACAGAACAGCCAGATTTATGGGCATAAATTTCAAGCCAATAAGAAGCCTCCTCCATACACCTAGTCAAACCACACGATGAATTTGTAACGGCAAACTGTTCAAGACCGTGGCCATCGTTCATTGTAACTGATGGCCGAACCAGACCGAAATCGATTAATTGTTAATTTCCCCGCCTTGCAAGCAAGAAATACACCGCGGTAATAATGCCAAGAGTTCAAATGTCTCGAAAAAAAATTTTGACGTTATCAAATTTCAATCAGAAATTTCGATCGAGCGTAAATTTTGAACTGGTAAATTGAAAAATTGACAAGTTCACGTCTACAAATTCGATACTTCATTTTTTTTTTTTTCGCGAAGTAGTTAAGCAAGGAAGTTTCTATCTTCCAGAAAGCTCCCCTTGAGGAGATAAAGCTTTCGATGTACGTGGTCGGGTGTACACTTTTCTACAGTCTGTATTGTTAGTGATTGGTTAGTCACGTAGGAAAATTTTCTGTGCATTATGGAGTGGAGGAAGCTACGAACCAGAGTGCGGTACCGGTTTGGGAATGTCGACGTTAACGGCCTGTTTAAATTGTGCGTTTAATTACAAGTAAGAGACACTCGCGATGAAATTTATCGGTCACTGTTTTCCAGCCGACCCTTTTGTATCTAATCTACGCGATGTCCGTGCTAAACATGCTGTTTCCTTGCTGAGATAGGTGGAGAGATGTGCAGTTTTGGAGATTGTACTGAAACGGTTTATGATCGAGAATTTTTTGGTTTTTTTACAATACTGTCATGAAAATCACGAATTTGTCATGAAATTGCATTTCATTACAAAATTTATTTCATGCAACTTTCATAAAATGTGCAATTTTTTCATAGATTTCCAAAAATGAACTCAATATTTTCAACAAGGAAAAAATTATCATCAAACAAATCATCAAATTTTCGTAAATTATGTTTAATACCCACTCTAATTCACCCTCTTATTCAATCCTACGTAAAATTTAAAGAGTGAAGGGGGGAGAGTTCACTAAAATCTCACATAGATAATAAAAGAGGTGCAAAATGTGTATTCAAATGTCTTACTTAATTCCTACACTTCCCCTAAGAAGTGTAAAAAGTGTTGCACTATCCAGTTTTTCTCGGGGTTCAAGGGCGACCTTCAGGGCGAAGATACTCTACTATATTGTGCAAATTCGAATACCGAATCCGTCGCAGCAGTCATAGGTCATTGCAGTGTTGAAAGGGAGTAACTTATAGTAGCATTGGGAATAACAGTTTATTATAAGGGCCAGTGTCTGCTGTTAATTCTCCCAACACTCGGCTCCCCAGGGAGAACACGCGGTCTTAAGACCACCTCTTCGGCATCTGCCTCCTCCGCAAACTTTTACTCCCACCGTCTTGGATCGTTAATTACTCCCGTGTAATCAAACGAACAACTGATTCCTCGAGCTTTCAATTGCTCAGGTTTTCAGTCCTTAAAGGGCTTGAGAAATTGGAAGCAATCGAAAGGTTTGAAGGTTCAAGGATTTAAAATTGTTCAGGTTCAAGGTTTTAATTTCCAAATTTTTTTTGAAGTCGTCACTTACGGGGATTCCCCTCAACTTGAGGGCTAAACCTCAAATTTCAGGCTTAACCTTCAGTATACATGATTAACACTCAAATTTGAGGGTTGACCCTCAAATTTCAGGGTTGAAGGTGAACCTTAAATAATCCCAAAAGTTGAGGGTCAACCCTTAAGTTGAGAGTTAACCCTCAAATTAAGAGAATTTCCGTAAGGGTGTTTCTGATCACAAAAATCATCAATATTTCGATGATCTAAAAATCTGCATCCATGAATCGACTCAAAAACTTTTAAAATGCTCATTTTATGACTGACCATCATTAAGAAAATCAATATCATCACCCTAAATCGAAGTAAAATGAGAATAAAAATTCCTCTGCATCTTCAAATGTAAAGATACAACCCCATCGATCCTCAATTCCATCACACCGTCGATTCGTCTTCCCGAAAACCACTTTTCCCGAAAATCCGCTTTGCTTTTGTCGTTATAAATGAACGTGTACGCGCGTATGTATCCATCCATCGACGCTTCAAGCAGGCCGCAGATTGTTTCATTCCTGGCACTTTCAATTTATCTATAGGTTTCGTATCTCCGTCATCCATTTTTCTATTTCACCTAACCGAGGAGCTTATCCAAAGAGCGGCTCTATTTGATCAATCGAGGCACCGACGTTGCGGAAAATCGATCCTGGCGACGGTGTTAAATTGCGCGTGAAGGCGATCCATCGCTGGGAGTTGTTTCTGTAATTAACTTTTTACGATATGATTACTTTTTTTATTTTTTTGGATTTGAATCAGTGGAAAGTTTCTGACTGAAGAAATTTCTTGGAACTTATGAATTTCTTGAAATTATGACAGTTATTTTACGGAATATTTCAAAATTACTCACATTTTCGAAATGTCGAAATTTTCGAGATCTTTGAATTCTGACACGAATGAATTTTTCTCAATTTCGGAATGTCGAAATTTCCGAAATCTTCAAATTCTGACATTGATGCATTTATTTTCAATTTTGACAAATTGTTAATTTTTGATAATTTTTGGAATGCTTGAAATTTCAGTGATTTCAAATATTTCTAAAATTTGAGAGAGTCTCAGAATGTTTAACATATTTTTTAACTTAATGTGATGTCTTCAATTTTATCATTTTCAAATGTTTCGAAGATAAATAGATGTGCTGAATTCTCAAACTTTTCGAAATTTTTGGAATTTTTGGAATTTCCAAAACCTCTCCAGATTTTTAGAATTCATCAATATATTTAGGTAATAATTTTATTACCAGAATGCTTGAAATTAGCAGAATTTTGAAAATTTATAGAGTCATGAAGATTTTTGCAAGATGGATGATTATACAATTTTTTGCAATTATAAGGAATCAGAAATCTCGAAATTTATGAAATTTTGTAGTGTCTGAGAAATTTTAGAATTTTCTGAAAAATCCGATGAAAATTCCGAACTTTCGAAATTTTCGAAATAAAATTACAAAATTCGGTCAGTTTCCAGTAATTTGTTAGTTATGGAAACTTTAAAGATTCTTTAAATTTTTCGAATTGCTAAAATGTTCGAGATTTCCAAAATTGTAAAAAATACAATAATTCGAAATTCTTGAATTTTTCAAAATAACTGGAATTTTCAGAAGTACTGAAGTTCCCAAAACCCCTAAATCTCTGAATTCACCAAATTTTAACATATTTACGAATATTTCTGCATTTTCGGAAATTTTCTGGATTCGCCGAATCATTTGAATTTCCCTAAGCTTTACAATTTCCAAAACTTGCATGATTATTGAAATCTCGAAAATTCTGCGGATCATTAAAATTAACAATAAGATCCTCAAAAATTTTGACATTTGTAGAATTCTGTAAAAAATATCAAAGTCATATAAATCCTCCTAATTCCAAAATCTGGAGCTTCAAAATTCCCAATGTCTCTAAAACTTCGGAACAGCCGAAATTTTCGAAGTGGGATAAAAAGACAGTTACGTACTTGTGAATCCCTCTAGTTTTGAGTGAACTTTTACAGACCAGTGAAACCTAACAGAAAAAAATGGTAAAATCCTTAGGTTGGATAAAATTTCTTTTTTTTGTAGGGTGAGGGGGGGGGGGGGGGGTATTTGAACATATGAACATTGAAATATCACTCAACGTTGAAATGTACCGAAATATTCACATCATAAAAATCGCAGAAAAACTTTTCAAAGACACTGAACAGTTCAAAAATTGTTCGTTCAACCTCAGCGGTCGATGATTGCATTAATTAAAAGTTTACCAGTCAATCTCATTAGCTTCAAGTGCTCCTATAAAACTGCCGTGAAGATCGGGAGGTATCAATTGTGCCCGACACCTCATAAAGTCTCGTTTAATTACTTAATAGCTCGTTTATTATCGGATGGCTGACGTTAACACGATGTATACTGACGCGTAATGCAGACTAATCTCATCACGATTCAATGTCGCATTCGTGGATATCCAGTTTTTCCGAAAAAAAAATTGCCGATGTGAAAGAAATTTTCTTAGTGCAGGAAAATTGTTTTTAATGCTGAATTTGATCTAAATACAGTTATACTCCAGAAGTTTTGAATAACAGTTAATGGTAGAAAAAATGATGGACGCTAAATTGAAAATTGTAGGAAATGATTGTCGGTTTCATGAAAATTCCAAAAGTATGGATGATTTGTTGAAATGATAAAAAATGATCGGAATCCCAGAGAATTATATCTATTTCGAAGACTTTTGACAGTTTTGATAAATTTTCGAAAAACTTTAAAAATGCTTGGAACTGTTCGAAATTTGTGGAATCTTTCAACAATTCGAACTAAACTCGTTTTATGCCTCAACTCCGCCTCGGATCTGACAACGTGTGGACGTCTTTTTATTATTCTTATTTTTTCGTATCACTATGAAGATTGTAAGTGTACGGAACAATTAAAACATTTCAGACACGAACTTTATTTATCACTATTTCTGTCAGTACATCATGTAACGCGAAATAAATTCCATTCATCAAATAAGACAATAAAGTCTTACTAAGTGAATATGAACAATACATACGAGATATATAACAAATTCATGACCTTTATATAACTGCGCACAAATTTAAGACACCTCTTCATTCTCTTTGTCATCAAGCCGTGCATGGATACACGAGTAATCTTATGAAGCAAGAAAGTTTTTCGAACAGGAAACCTCTCGTTTCTTTGCACATTAGGACCAACGCGACGAATAAAAAAAATCCATTGCAGAAGGTCAGCGTTTCCATGACACACCTGCAGAACATGAAACTTATTAGGTTTTGTAATTTGGTCGGCTCTGTATATTGTTTAGAAGTCATTACTTCTTGTCGTACCATAACGTCATGTTTTCCGAATCGAAAAGCAATTTGATCAAACAGTCCATCGAGGAAATGAACCCCAGGATTACGATAAGCTTGAAAACAGTGGAAAATTTGTACTTCGCTGCTTTCATACCAGCATTTTGCAGTTCTACTCTGCGGATGATGAATAATTTCACGAATATGGCGAGGAGATAAACCAAGTTGATGATTGTTAGGAATACGTATGGTCCTAATTCAAACGTCCACATGTATGTAGAAACTGGAGGAGAAATAAGCATGATATATTACAGTTAATTCGAGAACGGTAGATATTTTCCATCTATTCTTATATATATGAATCTATTGCAAATCTGCTCTTAGATCAGCCCTTTCAGTGTATAGTTAATGTGTCACAGGTTGCATAAATCCATAATTGGACATCACTTACCATTGAGGTGGTAATAATGTACGATTATCAAATGATACAACTGGCGAATAGTTCCTAGTAATGCAGGACCGATGGTTCCAAAAGAACAGTACAAGACAAATTTTCTGATTAAATATCATGTTCATTTAAACATTCAGACATCGAAAAAATTGGCAGAAAACAATATTAATGGATTTCGTTTCTTAAACTGTTTATTTCGGATTCAGTGAGTTAAGATTGCCGGAACTCGAAAAACTGGATATTTTTCACCTTTCATAAATAAAGAACTATAGGATTATCTGAAATTTCGTATGTCTGGAAAATCTTTTGAATTCCGAAATTCGAGAACATCGAAATTTTTCTTTGGAATTCTCCAGAAATTCTGTAATTTTGTTAAGTTCGAAAAATGAAAAACGTTCGAATTCTTTTAACATTATTATTATTATTTTTTTTCCTCCGTAATTCAGAATTGCGGAATTTGAAATTCTCCAAAACACCTTAATTTTGAAACTCCGAAACTGCGGAATTTTTCCGAATTTTTCAGAATT
>JAPYZK010004669.1:0-25396 GCA_030522785.1 Platygaster equestris
TTCTTCGGGACAATATTTTCCCGGCACTTTGCTTCACGAAAAGAGATACGAAGTATGCCTCGCCGCGCCTAAACGGTTGTTGCACGGAGGCCCTCAATTTGGGGTGCCCACTTCACGAATTTCAGCTCATTTCGACACATTTTTTCAATTCACGATATAATTAAAAAACAACTTTCATGGCTGTTAGTTACATTAAATACCATTTTTTTCTCATGTAATTCAGTTATAAAGCACTCAATAGCATTCAAACCAAAAAAATTTCACGCATCATATTACACTACAGATTGTAAAACGATCGTAATAAACAGCTTCAACTCGTGAACCGCGACTGTTATATAGCTGAAGTCTATCAAAGGGAGAGAATTCACACACTGAATGTGTAAATTCTTTTTGGTTTTTTACTAGAAATCGCTTGAATCACGCACCCTTCGTTCCAAAAAAAGTCTTTCATCTCGACAATGTGCTCGTGCTTGAGTATTTTCAGCATGCCAATCTCCGTAAGTAGATTATCGGTCGCTGATTTCGATAGCGCTGATGTGTCTACGCATTTTATCGCCACTATTTCGCGTGGCTCTCCCTGCAGCCATAATAACTCGTTTTCATTTTAATTATTCATTATAACACTATCATTAGTGACCGACAGACGGGAGGGGAAGGGATACAAATAAGAGAAGTTAGCGATCATTCTTGTGAAGAAAAAAAAAAAAAAAAAGGTGACGAAAATAGCTAAAAATCATCACCATTTTGTAAATCAATTCTGTTGATTCAGTTCTCACCTTTTTAAAAGCTTTGTAAACAGTCGCATAACTGCCCAGGCCTATTTTCTCGAGCAACGTGTAATCCCTGATACTTGGCAACGAAGTCATTTCAAAAATTCATTTTTCTATCTCATGGTTGACGCTCGTTAAATTTACATCATTTCCTAAGCACATCTTCTTGCTGGAAATGAACATTTTCCTTATCACAAGCTGCTCAGGATATGACTAACCTCATTTTGTATCGGGTCAATAACAGACAAATGGAACGACAGTAATATAAGATGGATTCTTTTATTCATTGTACAGTATAAAAACACACCTCATCTCACTAAAGATAGAAAAAAATACTGTCAAAGGAACTCATATGCAGTCCCCTGGCACTTTATCATTCGCAGCAAGTCAAATTTAATGACGAAGTTATTAGAAAATAACGATATTGGCGTAATATTGCATCCTCGATTTTGGCGATGAAGTACATTTGTGTCCGAGCCAAAGGCGAGGATTAAAATAGTTATCACCGAAATCGAAGATATAACATGGCGCAAACATAGTTTTTCATCAATACTAACCTAGAAAACATTTTGAAGTAATAATTTTGAGATTAGATTTGTGAAACGTTGAGTTCCAGAGGATGCATAAATGATAGTTTTAAATTTTGGCTTCGAAAATTTGAAGATCAGACAGACAAAACAAACGTCTTGATAATCATCGCATTTTTTACTTTGAGGTAAAACTACCTACATTTCCTGCATTGTCAAAATAAATCTTTTGAATAAAACAAAAAAAATATATGCAAAATATATAAAATATGCATCATTTCAATACATGCAGGATTTACTATCCAATAATGTTAAATTGACATCCGCCAATTTATAATTCCAACTTTTCTCTGGATAAAGACCTGGGAAAGAGCACTGAAATAATAAACTGAAAAACTTTGTACACGGAAAGACTTGAATGGTATCCACGGTGCCAGAAGGCTGCTCACATGGATGCGGGGCATGGAAAGTATGTCCATGTTCAGTCATTGGAAGTAAGATGATTGATAGGCTCGTCGAAAAGCTCGACTTTAATTTGCGGAAGAGTCTGTTGGTGAAGTGATGGCGAAAGCCCGCAAAGAGGATCGGGAAGAATGGGTCTGCCTGGCTCTGAAGATGCAGACGACGAGGACGAGCACGAGGAGCAAGTCGAGGTCGAGGAGGACGACAGCGAAGGGGAAGAAGGGTAGATAAAATTAGAGAAAGCACCAAGCGTCATTTTGCTCTTGGACTCCATATCCTGGATCTCGTCGATGAGTATGGTCTGGTAGCGTGAGCGAATCTGGAGTTTCCTGAGAGGAGGTAGTTTCCGAACATAGGGCAGCAGACTCTTGAAAAAGCTCAAGTCGTCGTCGTTTTCCTCTTCCTCCGCCTCATTGTTATCTTGCTCTTCATTCTCCTCGTTCCTCCATTTCCTTTTGTGCTCAGACGCGTTCCTGTCAAGGACGTGCTCCTTTTTCGGCTTGACAGTGAGGCTGTTGACGGCGAGGTTTCTCCGGGCTCGATTCCTTTTAGCTGGCGGAGGCAGGGTCGCATCGTCTTCCTCGTCTTCCTCTGGAGCGTCAGTCAACCTTTCACCTGCAGCGGTGCCGTTGAGGTGCTTTTTGTTGCTGCCAGCCGAGTAGTTTGAGTTCTCGGAATCTGACGCGGCCTGCAACTGCCTATGTCGTCGCCTCGAAGCTTTGTGCTGGTGCGAGTCCTTGAACTTCATTACATCTCGCAAAAAGATCATGGCGTCGAAGTAAACCCACTTGCTTCGCCACGGTTCTTCACCCTCTCGTTCTAAAGGCATTTTTTTCAGCTCCCTCCGAAACGAATCGCGCAAGCTTTTCCATTTGGCTTTGGCTTCGTTACCTGCGAATCAGATTATTGTTCCATCAGAGATGTATAAGCACGAAAATAATAGCAGAGTTGCCACAGGTACTGGAAATTTATCACCAATTTTTTTTGAAGTAAAAAAACCAAGGTATCGTCCGTAGTTAAGGTAACGAATTTTCGGCCTTTTTTCCAACCTCTCACCCCTGTGTTAAGGACTGTTGCACTGGCTCGATCTACCCCCCCCGGTCGAGATGTAACTTAACGCTGTCTAAAAATACGAAATAGTGATACATTTTTGGATTTTTCCAAAATTGGAAAATTTATGATTTTTTCAAAAAAATCAAAAATTGCTTGAAATTTGATAGTATTGACAAATCCTTAACATAAAATATTCACGAAGGTGCAATAATATCGACAATTCTATGAAATTGAAAATTTTCCTAATTCGCAGAATGCAAAAAAAGTTGATATTTTAGGATACAAATGTGTTATAGAAAACGAAATTATTGCATGGGAGAAGAAAAATGCTTCAAGAAAATAGAATGTCATTTTTTTTTCAAAATTTGCCAACTACTGGATGTTATTATTGGAAATTTTTCAATAACAATTGGAAAAATCTTCAGTCCCTTTCAGAATCTGAAAGGGTGTTCTGAAGCTTGTAAAAACATCTGACAGTTTAATATTTTCCACATCTCCAATTTTGTATATTATTCTTTCTGAACTTTGGGCAAACTTCCAAACAGATTTTGATAAATTTTTAACATTTTTAACAATTTTTGAAAATTGGAATTTTCGTTATTCAAAAATTTAAATATTTTCCTATATTTCGTCAAAACTCTCATGAGTTCTCTTATATGTTATAATATTCTATCAATTCCATGAAGCATTACATTTACAAGAATTTTCATTATTTGAAGAATTGCTGTGAATTTCTTTAAAACTTTTGTATGCGTGAAATTCTGGTTTCCACACGCGCTTTTGTTTAAAATGTGGAACGTTCTAAATGCATAACAGGTCTCCTGCGAACTTTGTTTATTTTATCTGAAACCTGTCACTTTAATAAGGAGAAAAAGTTTCCAAATAACGCTACCAAAATTGAAATTTTGTAATACCTTGGACTAACTTGATTAAAAAATAAACTCGAAACCACTACGCCTAGACATTGGGGCCTAATTAACTAAATTTGCGTTGATTAATTTAATAAGGCGCTTGATATATTCTTTGTGAGTTCAAAGACCTGTCATTTTTTCTGGCAGATCGGCATAAATTCGAAAAATTCTAAGATTACAGCTAAAATGAGAAAGCCTACTCATTCAGGAAATTTTTTGTTCAGCAAGGAAAAACATAAATTTCCATGTGAATTGTAACTGTTTATGAAATAGTTACATCATCATCAAATTTATTTAATTTACTATCCAACATCCCAAAAAAATGTCACCATATTAATTTTTTCTTCTTTCAATACAAATACTGGAATACTGATTTTTGACCAACATTTAATTAATTTTCATTATAAAATATGAAATTAGTAAGAAGATGGAAAAGTTAAAAATCCTGTACTGTGTGAATTTTCTATTTTTCGCTGAATTAAAAAGAATTCATAATATTTTGTAACATGATAATTACAGAGTGGTATTGAGCCCAATACGTCATTTTCAAATAAACTCTTCATTGTCAAATTTTAGACTTGGTAACACGCTGTTACTAAAAATGGTCAATAAAAATTGTTCAACAGTCAAATTTTATTTCATACTCTGTCCCATTTATTAAATTGAATTTTACAAATGTTTTTAGATTCGATCTCTAATTAATGTACTAAATCCGGTACTTTGAAATGCAGAACAATTCGTTTGTTAAAAAATATCATTAATCAAAGAGTTGCAATTTTTCAGATTAAATTCTTAAATACTTGAAATATGGAGAATTCGAATGTTTCGAATTGAAAATTTTGTAACAGTATTTTTGCAACTCATGAATTTTCGCATCCTTGAATAAAAAAATTATGTAATAATTATAAGAACCGATAACTATGTACAATAAATGTGTACTATGTTCATAATATCAATAGGATTTCTATTTTTCTAAACCTTTACGCGATCTCGAATACTTTTTGAGTCTGCGGACAGAGACTGAAAATACTCACCTAACCTAACCCAGATTCTCCCCCCCGGAATATAATGAATGTCTGATACAAGACATCATACATACGTATATACATGCAGACATCGATTTTCAACATTACTAGACAATCATTCTGCAATTAAGCATATTCGCACTTAATGCGATTGCCACCATTGCCACATTACCCCAAAAACGCAATCCACGAAATAAAAACTCCATTTTCGCCCTGTACACGCGGTGAAATTTGTCCAAAATGAATAGAAAATCTGTAGCCCCCCTGAAATTTAGAATAAAGCGATTCATTCGACACTGTACTCACTGCTCATTTGGACAACTTGTGCGACTTTGGACCACTCTTCGTCAACAGCGTTGCGGTTGTGGTAGTTTTTGTCCCTCATATCCCAGAGAATTTTTCTTTTGCCCACTTCATTGATCAAGGTTTCGATCTGATTTGTACGAGACATTGCGGGATTGTATATCACTTGCACTAGTCGAATGTATTGCGTAGTTTCTTTTTTTTCTCCGGTAACGCGACGCGAAAACATCAGCGATGTCAAACACGTCAAACATCAGCAGCGTTAGCGACGACTGGTGCTGCTGCTGCTGCCGCCGCGTTTGCATCTTGCGCGTTGCCGAAGCGCACCGAAGCGCCCGAAGCCTACCGAAGCTCGTCGCGCGCGCTCTCTTCTCTCTCCCCCAGTCTTTACTCACATAGCGTGTATATATCTATATACATGTGTGTGTATACTGTACATTATACATTCATATATATTTATATATACAAACACTATCGGACCGCCGCAAGGTTCGAATTAATCAGGTACGCTCTTCGGTTGTTTTTTGGCGCATATCCGCGAACTGACGACATCTTTTCCATTGGCTTCGGTAAACAATTTTTGATCGCCCAGTCGTAAAGGACTCCACCGAAACTCCACTGTAGCAGTGAAGTTTTGGTGGAGTACGAGAAATCTAGTGAAATTTGACAAATATGAATGAATTTTTATTTATATTCGTATCCTTCGTATCAAACCAGAATATGGAGATGTTACCTTGTGTGATACGTTTATAATCACGGGTTATTTATTCGTAGATTGTGAATACAACATGATTATCTTATTTATTATTTTCATTTGTTATTCATTCATTTTTTGCTTTATATTAGCTACAGTTTTGTATTTTGTACCAGATAACATTTCTGAAATTGAACTTGCGCGGAATACTGCTCTTAATTTTCTTAAGAACCAAACAATATAGGGATAAAACCCAAAATTTTTATCCTCTTTTCGATATCATTCTGTGATCCAGACATGGAACAAGTACAGTTCATTGTTACATTGGAAATTCATCGACTTATCCTATAAATCCATAGTATTTCCCAAAAAGTAACAAAAAAAATGTTCGAAAGAATTAAGAAGTATTAAAGAGCAAGTTCGTTTTAGAATTAGTTAATATTAGAATCAACTAAATAGTTGGACTCTATGTACTTTTTAGAATTAAATAATCCACGGGAGCCTAAATTAAAAATGACGTCGCGTAGTAGAGTAGCATATGACGCAATATGACCGTAATGATGGTAATACGCGAATGTACCTGCTAATTCGTACCATGGAATGGACTACCACGTGAGATTCAATGAGGTAGTGAAGTTGACTTACATTAATTGAAATTAAAGCAGGATGTGCAGTATTTGTATAAGACCTATTATCATCGACGTATGAAATACATATTTCGCTTGACTAATAAACGCCGCTGGTGTTGATACTGTTGATAATCAACGTCATTGAACGTTGAGGCGCATGAAAACAATTATTTGTGTGAATACATATGTATGATTAATTCAGTTTCACTCACCCAAGATTATTAATCATTTCTTGACACTTTCGAAATTTTCATCGTGGTGACTAGAATCCTATCGTGTTAGCAAAATAATAATACACTTCGTAGTTTGTCCACAAAGATTTACTATTGTTAGGTTTCGCTGCTTGTAAGTAAACAACAACACATTTGTCTGTGCTCACGTCTAAGGCATGCTGTGATGCTCGCAACTGCTCGCAACGCAATGTACAATGTACATCAATGATCAATGTCACGTGTATGTAACCTAGATGTATATATATATATTTAAAAATACCACCGACGTTGCAGCAGACGCAAACCCCAAACTGCCCCAAACAAAACAAAAACAGCATATCAAAATTTATCCCAAGTCAATGACATTTGTAATTATTTGACGTTTCCGAATTTGTTGAAAAATTTCGCCAAATCCATTGTTTCAAGAAAAGCCGCCTCCTCTTGCTTTGCTGACCACGCGGGACTAAATCAGAGTATCAGACTACTCAAATTGGTAATTCGACAATGATTTGACAGTTGACCTCGTATGATGTGAGTGTGCGTGTGTTCTTCCGAGTGGCAGTAGCGAAAACAAGCAAAAATTAACAGAGATAGAGTCACGGAGTGTAATTGTGTCCGCCAGTGTCTGCGTTTTTTGCTTGTAGTGCTTGCAGTTGAGTGCAGTTTTTGAAGTTTTTTGATCGCGATAAGATTGTCAGAAGCGTTAGGAACGTTCGTACTTTGAGAGCAGGTGAATTGCTGCTGTAACAAAAAGATAAAAAACGAAGTTTCAGCTTCTGCAACGTCCTCGAAAGTGTTCGACAGTGCCTGACAGTGCCTGGCAACGGGAGGGAGAAAGAGCAGCTAGCTTTTAGCTGCTTTTAGCAGTAGCACAAAACGCGCACCGAACCTTTTCTCGTGTTTTCTCGTTTCGGGCTCTCCGAGGATCGCAAAAAGGCGTTCGGGGTAAAGATCGAGTCGAATTTTTGCGTGCGTGTGCGTTTGTGTGTGTGCGCCAAAAGAAAAAGTAGGAAGGAAAGAAAATTGGTATATAATCCTCGCGTGACGTCAGTCCGTGGCGAAAAATAGGCCAAATGTTTTGTTCTCGGAGTCGACGGCATTGAAACAGATAGAACGAAAAATTCGTTGACAATTTTAATTGAAAGCAATTTGAAATCTCGGTCAACTACGATTTGTAGTGGTTGCTTGGTTGAAATACAGGAGATGGATTCGGAAGAAGAGACGGCATACGACGACGTCGATTCGGGGAATGAGTCGAGCGGAGATGACGTGGTTATGGACATCGAGTCCGGGGACCCAAGGGACAAAAATGCGGAGACAGACGAGTATCCATTCGAGGTCCTCTCCACTGAGGAAATCGTACAGCACATGGTGGACTGCATCAAAGAAGTCAACATTGTCGTTGAAGTGAGTTGTTGGCAATTGATTCTAGACGTCAAATTTGTCGATGTTCATTGTTTATTCGAAATAATTGAGCATCAGATCTAATTAAAAGCTGTTTTTTCTGTGCATTTTGTATGTAAATAACATGCTTTGTGGGAAATACTGGCTTGATTGCATCTAGTGGTGACAGATTGAACTTGCATCTGAGAGTGCATTCAGTATTCATGCTTTTTTAACTCAACGTTTTTTATACAAGATGGCCTTTACTACCTAGTCCAAAAAATTGCAAAATACAACAATTTTTGTTAGTTCAGAAAATTGCTCAAAATTAACAAGTTGATCTATTCAAATTTTCAATTTACTTTTTCTTAATTTATACTTTGTAATTTAACGTACAGTGGTAAAACATCCTGTCAATTTCTCTTTTTGATGTGATAAAAGAAAAATGGGTATTATCATGTAATTTTTCAATCTGATGTGTATGTTTTAACTATGAATTTTGTATAAAATTGTGTTTGAAATAAGATAGTGGTCATATCATTATTTTAATAATATAATGTATTATATATATCATATATTATATAAAATTATGTGTAATGTATTATAAGGGGTGCAAATATTTTAATGGCATAAAGATTTGATTAAATTTGAAATATGTATTCATGAGCTCAAATTCAGCTGTCAAAAAATTGAAACAGTCTAAAGATTTGAAACTTTCAAATGTAACATGATAGGAATTTCAATTATAAGACCATGATGAAAATCCCCATTAGTATTCCCATTATTATTTTAAAGTTGATTATTTTGCAATTTATAAGTTTGTAGCAGTAGGAATTTGATTTAATAAAATGACAGAATTGATCTCAAAGGGCGCTCAAATTCCAAAAATGAAATAGTTTTTTATTCTACGAATTTCAAAATTCAACATCTTTTTTCATTCGTAATTAAACTTCAGAAACTCAGGAATGCAAAAAATGGGCAGTGGCTATTTGCACTCGTCGTGTCCGTGTAGGTGTTCTTGTACTTTCCGTGTGCACGGAAGTACACGAAAATACACGACGACGAATCGAGCGGATTCGATTACTGTTGCCGATGTCGGCCTACACCATAACCGACTTCGGTCCGACCAGGTCCGACTTTCTTTTCGACCGGTTACGTGTACGTGTACCTTCCGTGTACTTCGCGTACACGAATAGATACGAAACCGCTCGCGTTTAGCTTAAACTTTTGTTTATTTACTTGCGCGTTTATTCTACTAAGTCGCGCGTTGTTCACTTTTCGTGTACACGAAAAGTGAACAACGCGCGATTTCGTGTATTTACGTGTACATACCGCGTGTACAAGTAAATAAACAAAAGTTACACGGTAAGCTAAACGCAAGTGGTTTCGTATCTATTCGTGTACGCGAAGTACACGGAAAGTAAACGTACATGTAACCGGTCGAAAAGAAAGTCGGCTATGGTGTCGGCCGACATCGGCAATAGTAATCGAATCCGCTCGATTCGTCGTCGTGTATTTTCGTGTATTTTCGTGTACTTCCGTGTACACGGAAAGAACACGAACACCTACACGGACACGACGAGTGCAAATAGTCACTGCCCAAAAAATGCTGAAACTAGGATAATTTCAAGTACAACTGCCTCTATTTAAGTGGCCTCTTTAAGTGACCGCTCCCCTCAATTTTCATTCAAGTCTAACCCCACCACGACCGCGCCAGCCCGGTGATTGAGAATTGTTTCGCTCTCTATTTAAGTGGCCGTCGGTTTTGCGCAGTATTGCGTCGGTTTCTCTATCTTTTCACTTGTTGTTTTGTGCTAATGTGCGTAGGCACTTGAATAGAGAATGAAATTTTTCGCACTCTGTTTAAATGGCCATCGGTTTTGCGCAGTTTTGTGTCGGTTTTTCGATCTTTCTACGTGTTGTTTCGTGCTGATGCGCCCGGACACTTAGATAGAGAGCAAAATGAATCGCGTCGAGCTCGAGAGTGAGTGAGAGTGGGGGGTCATGAATTTGTCCCCTACGGTCCCGGACGCGCGGTCACTTAAATAGAGGTGGCTCTATGTCTTACATAATTCAGTAATTAAAAATGCATTGATTTTTGAGTTCTTATGTTTTATATAATCAGAAACTGCAACTTTGTAATTACATACTTTTTATTTAAAAATTAATATCAGTTTCCTTGATGCAAATGATTGAAAAATTTATAAAATTGAAAAGTTATAAGCTCCAATAATATGTAGTTTAATAGTATATTATATTACTAGGACGGTAAAATATTTTCCACGAGTGTGAAGGTTGTAGCCCGAGGCGAAGCCGAGGACTACACGAGTGAGAAAATGATTTTTCGTCCGAGTAATGTACGATACTTTACATTACGAGTACGGTAAAAACGTTTTCGTACCGTAAAAGCGTACGGTAAAGTAGTCTACCCGATTTTAACCTCAAAGTGGTACATAAAAAGGGTCTTTGAGATTAGAATCGGGTAAAATACAGTACTGCACAAGCGGGGCAATAGTCGATTTTACAAAACGATTAAATTCCTCGCCTTCGGCTCGGAATTCAACCCTTCGTTTTGCAAAAATCGACTTACCCCACTTGTAAAGTAATGTACTATTACCATACGAGCAATGTAAACATGACTTAGTGCTTTGAAAGTCAAAAAATCGTGAATTGTTAGAGTAGGAAACCTTAAAATTTAGATTCGGTAATTTTTAAACATTTAAAATTTTAAAACAACAAGGATAAAAACTGGAGAATGAAAAAAGGTGTACATTTCCAATCGTTCAAACCCACTCCTTTTCAACCAAAATAATTATTTCAAAAACCTGTCTCCAAAAGGATACTGCAAAACTCATAAAAACTCAATCTCTAATATACTGGTATTTGTCTATAAGGGGTCGTACTTGAATTACGTAAGACGTTTTTGGCCCATTTTCGACCCCCCCCCCCCCCTATGTAAGATTTAGTAAGATCCGGTCGCCCCCCCCCCCCCCCCTTCCAAATTTTACATAAGAACGAAAATTTTGTAAATTATCTCACAGAAAATAAGGTATCATGCTATGTGAATGAAACGCATCGTAATTACTCATAATACTTCAGATAATTTCCAAAAACCCACGATAGTTGCCAATAATAACTTTTCCACAGATATTTTTTGTTGCTGATAGCTTGAAAATGATCATAAAGTGAAATTTTTAAATTAATTCTTGAGTTTTTTTTTAATGAGCCAACAAATGTCATCGAAAAACATTTTTTATGAATGTAATTTTGAGTAAAAACATATTTTTTGCTTATACAAGATGAAAAAATCGGTGAGCACCCGGCACTCGCGTTTGATGTGTAAACATCTCGTGCACCCTATGTCTTAATCTTCTAGCATCTTCTCCAATTTTCTAGAACCTTTCAGAACCATTTAGAATATTCTAGAACCATGCAGAACCTTCTAAAACTTTCTAGAACCTTTTAAAACATTTCAAAACCTTCTGGAACCTTACAGAACCTTCTCGAATCTTTTAGAATCTTCCAGAAAATTTTTAAATATTCATGATCCTTCTAATATCTTCTGGAACCTTCCAAAACTTTTCAGAACCTTCTAGGACTGTTCATAACCATTTAGAACTATTTAGAACCTTTGAGAACCTTCTACAACATTTCAGAACAGTCTTGTAAAACATTCCAAAACCTATATACAACTTTTCAGAACCTTCTAGAATATTATAGAATCTTCAAATACCCTCTAGAACATTTCGATACCTTCACAAACTTTCTAGAACCTCTTCAAACGTTTCAAAACCTTCTACAACCTTCTGGAACCTTCTAAAACATTCACAAAACTTCTCCTATCTTCTGAAACCTTCCAGAACCTTTCAGAACCTTCAGAACTATTTATAACATTCTAAAACATTCCAGCTTGTAAAACATTTCGAAACCTTCTACAAATTTCCAGAACCTTCTAGAATCTTCAACTACCTTCTAGAACATTCCAGAACCTTCAAGAACTTTCTAGAATTTTTTAGAACCTTCCTGAAAATTTTAGAAACTTCCAGCGATCGACGCTATGCGTAGATCTCTGTAAGGTCGCCTTTACTATTATGCCGTACACCTTACACGTCTTACGCGGCGCGAGCCCTTACTGGCCTATACTAGGAGCGAAATTAAAGATGTTTAAACATCAAAAAATTTTTTTAATGGCAAGTTTATTAAAATGTAGATACTCTTTCCTTACGTAAGATTATCAATGACTCCCCCCTCCCCCCCCCCCAGATCTCGCAAGACCCGCCCCCCCCCCCCCCCCCCCCCCCCCCCCCCCCCCCCCCCCCCCCCCCCACCCCCCCCCCCCCCCACTGTAATGAGAGCCAAATTTAATTGGCCCTTGTCTCTGAAAATGCAGATCCCAGCCACGACCACGAGGATATTGCTAAATCACTTCAAGTGGGACAAGGAGAAACTGATGGAAAGATTTTATGACGGGGATCAGGAGAAATTATTTTCCGAGGCACGTGTCATCAACCCCTTCTGCAACCACCTCATCAATAGGAATCGTCCATCGCCGAGCTCTGTAGCAGTAAGTACACATTGCCTGCGATAAATCTTCAAATACAATTGTTCATCATTTTTATGTTTTCGATTTTCCCATCCAAGTTTTTCGCAAGTGAATGTTTTTTGCGAGAAAAAAAATCCACTGAGCCGGGAATCGAACCCAGGACCTCCCAATTTCATGAAAAATGGACCCGACATGAAATTGGGAGGTCCTTGGTTCGATTCCCGGCTCGGTGATTTTTTTTTTTGTAAAAAACATTTAATTGCAAAAAATTTGAATGAGAAAATCGAAAACACCATAAAAATTATTGTAAACCCATTGACAATCCATTCCATCTATTGTACAATTGTTAATGTTCTATTGATATTTATGATATGTATATTTTTATCAATATTTTTTTACGCCTGATGTTATTAATAAACAGGATGAAGGCATCCATTTCGAACTCACTTTTTTTCGTTTCCACAAATTCAGTGGAAATTTTACTTTTTTATTTCGATTTTCTTTTTTTTTATTTATTCAAATATAGTCTTATATTGAAATCCGTAAATTCTCTATTACAAACTTGATATTTTTATGAAATTTACAGTTGAATATTTTATTCGATGATTTCAAGTCTGATGATAAATACTTTTTAACCATGTGAAGTGTAGGAACATTTATGAAAATGGCTCTTCCATCAGTTACGACGTGCGTCCAATGGGATGGAGGAGTGCGGCGTTTGTTTCATGACTTTACCAAGTTCGGTAAGCAGTTCCCGAGATTACACATTTTTTTCCACAAGATGAACTTTGTTACAATAAGAAATTATTTTCAATACTGCATTAAGTCACACTAGGAATTTTTACTGACGAAAAATTGTTCACGTGTTGGGATAAATAACAAGTAATTCTTCAAATACAAAAGTAACGCATTCACAACTGAGAAAAATTCTATTGTTCTCAAATATTAAAGATTGAAAGAAATGATTGAGAAACATTGGTTAAAAGTAAAAAATGTGTTCTTTTTTTTTGTATTCCTTGCTTGTTGCATTAAAATGATATGAACAGAAACATTCAGTTTTTTCAATGTTTTCTGAAACCATCAGTTTCCTAAAAATTTGTTGTTAGATTCTATAAGTATTTATTTTTCAAACGTCAATTCTAGAGTAATAAAGTTTCATTTTTCTGTCAAATTTTATGGGGTTTTTCCTATTTTTTTATCTAACAATTGTTTCTTCCACTTAAGTACGACCTATTTTTACACTGTATATCAGCTTTTAAGTTACATGTGAAACGACCATAAAAAACTTATGTAATTCATTGATAATGGTTGCAAATTAATAATCAATTTTAATTACACTTTACTTGTCATTTTAAATTCATCAATAAATTTGTTAACAGCTCATACCTTATTTTCATAAAAAATGAGATCAATAATAAACTATACTCGAAAGCTGAAAATTCATCTCTTTTAAATGTAGTCGTCTTGAATTATTTGCAGATGATGACGGGCCTGGAATGTGGCCACAGATTCTGCACAGGCTGCTGGGGAGAGTACCTCACGACCAAGATTATGGAAGAGGGAATAGGGCAAACGATAGCCTGCGCGGCGCACGCTTGTGACATATTGGTGGACGACGCGAGTGTCATGAGGCTTGTCAAGGACTCTAAGGTGAAGCTCAAGTACCAGCATTTGATCACCAACAGCTTCGTCGAGTGCAATAGGCTACTGAGATGGTGTCCTTCGCCTGATTGTAACAATGCCATCAAGGTCCAGTACGTGGAGTCGCGGCCCGTGACGTGCAAGTGCGCCCACACGTTTTGCTTCAACTGCGGCGAGAACTGGCACGACCCCGTGAAATGCCACCTGCTGCGCAAGTGGATCAAGAAGTGCGACGACGATTCGGAAACGTCCAACTGGATCGCGGCCAACACTAAGGAGTGCCCCAAGTGCAAGGTCACCATCGAGAAAGACGGCGGCTGCAACCACATGGTCTGCAAGAACCAGAACTGCAAGTCTGAGTTCTGCTGGGTGTGCCTGGGTCCCTGGGAGCCCCATGGCTCTAGTTGGTACAGCTGTAACCGCTACGACGAGGATGACGCCAAGGCGGCGCGGGATGCCCAGGAACGCTCCCGGGCTGCGCTCCAGCGGTATCTCTTCTACTGCAATCGACACATGAACCACATGCAGTCGCTTAAATTCGAGAGCAAGCTCTATGCAAGTGTTAAGGAAAAAATGGAAGAAATGCAACATCATAACATGTCTTGGATTGAGGTGCGTTTTTTTTTTTAATTATTGCTATGTTGAATGTGGGTATATTTAGTTCAGTTTCAAGCTCCAACATGTGACTTTGTTCTAGGGTTAATTTCTAGTTTTAAATTCAAATGTAGAAGTTCGCAATTTTTCATTTCACATTTCAACTTTCAAACATTGAAAGTTGATAAATTTCGAGATGAATTTCCAAGAATCAAAGATTTTATACAGAGATGATTCTTCAGATGACTTGCTGAATTATTATTTTTTTCAAGTCTCTCCCCAATACAGTTCTTTTTTAACAGGTGCAATTTTTGAAGAAAGCCGTCGACATCCTTTGCTTGTGCAGGCAAACGCTAATGTACACGTACGTTTTTGCTTATTACCTGCAAAAGAATAATCAATCTGTGATCTTCGAGGACAACCAAAAGGACTTGGAAAGTGCCACTGAATGCCTTTCCGAGTACCTCGAGCGGGACATCACCAGTGAAAATCTCGCTGACATTAAGCAAAAGGTCCAAGACAAGTACAGGTAAGTTCACTGAAACAATGGCGGTAATAAGGGGCCGTTTACATATTACGTAACGCAATTTTTCACCAAATTTGACCACCCCCCCCCTCCCTGGTCGTAACGCGGCGTAACAAAATAAGCACTCCGTGTTAAATATGGTGTGCATAATATTTGAACGACCTCTAAAAAAAAACATCGAATTCGCAAAATACTGAAAAAAAGCAAAATACAGTTTATAATTTCATCAATGAGACGATGTCGATACCTGTCGAAATTTCATTTATTCTAGAAATTATAATTACATACTAAGTTTTGAAAAAAAAAATTAAATAATTATTCAGACTTCTCGTCTGCAGCGCTCTGAAACGAATCGAATTGTTTTTACGTCATTTCGACAATTTCTCATAGTTACATTTTAGCCACTAGAAAACTTGTGCTATTTTCCTGTGCCTTGCACCTTCAATGTTAGATGAGTGATGAAGTTAATTGGATTGGATATTATTAGGTACTGCGACAGCAGGAGAAAGGTCCTTTTGGAGCACGTACACGAAGGATACGAGAAGGAGTGGTGGGATTACATGGATTAAAGGCCGGTCATTCGGATGATTCGATATTGTGCCGGTGTGACTAGAGCGTGCGAGTCTCCAGCATTCGCCATTGCTCCAGCTGTGATAAAACGGAATAAACTGCTGCTGTTGCTGCCGCCACCGCTGCTGCTGTGTGTCTACTTTCTTCGATTTTGATTTCTATGCGCTATCGCGATTGTACATTTCATTCTCGGTTTCTTCTGACTATCTGGTGAGATTTCGAAACTGATCATTTTGTATGAAAAAGAAATTTTTGAAAACTACGACGCTAAATATCTAAGTGTACAAAATGACATCTATACTCAATCAAAGATGAATGGCATTTTTTTTAATGTCTCCAAGAATTTTAGAACCATATTTTGTCGAATCAAATCTGAATGGGGAATAGATTTTGATTTTTTTCAGCATGGCTAAGTTTTTCTTCTATTCGTAATAGACAAAGACGATGATGTTGGACTCGAAAACTGCCAATCACTGCAATCTTGTCCGGTTTTTGTGTGATGGGAATTAATTAGTAAATCACGTCATGCTTTTTTTTAAATAAAAAATACTTGCGAAAGTTTTTAATCCAAAAGTTTAACATTTCGAATATTGACCATTGGTTGATATATTTGAGTCATGTTTTTTACTTGACAAAGTTGTGTTTGAATTTCGAAATTTGATTATTATCGCTCAGAGTAACTCAAAAAACGTTTTTGACACCTACATCGAGTTGTTGTAAAATTTCAAAGTATTAGGGGTTTTAGGCAAAATTATTTGAAATTTCTTTGTATTTTCTCATCATCATTAATTTTATTCTCTATGTAAGGGCGAAACGTGTAAATTTTCATTAAAAGTAAAACAAATTGTTGCAGCTTGATATTGGCGTAATGATTTTTGAACGTTCAAATAAAGGGAGCCCATGTCGATCCCGCTGTACAGTTGAATAGTTGTATACATATAAATATATAAATAAATAAATATATGTATGATAGTAATATTCTCGATTAATAGGAAAATAAACGACGTAGTTTATTGATTAACACGCGACTCTTGATTACTCTTGTCCCTTTGCTCTTGTGTAGCCACATTTGCGAATTCTTGCATTCGTTTCTCAACGAGCATTCTCAAGTGGACATTAGAGTAGGAATCGAAAACATTTGAATAAATTCTTATCTTACTGACTCAACACTCGAGGACTCTTTTCAGGAGTGAAAATGCGTCAATCGTTGTGATGCGATTTCGGGCCGAGAGGCATGGAATAAACCGGTAACCTTCGTCTATCAGGACTGATCACTTCTCGGTAGTAGCGTCTTTCGATGACCTTGTCGAAAAATCTACTGAGTTTGACAGAAGAACTCGAGCCCGCTGCCAATGCCCTGCTCTGTCTGCAATCCTGTACCAAACAAAATTCCAACTCATCCCACTCCACAATTTTTGGCGATTCTTAAAAAAATGTGTATAATTAACAATTTCTATTAAATTAGAACTGACATGAACTGTCTCGAAAAAAACATTCATTTTCGACTCGAAAATAGGGGCGACAGTTTTGAATCTACCACAAAAATTTCATCAGCTCCACACTCTTCTGCTATAGTTGACGATCGTCTGTGAACACTTGAACCAACTTCAGCAACCAAGTCTAGTTTTGTTCCAACAACTAGAATTGGTACCTACAAAAAATTTTAAAAGTAACATTGGTGATATGTCCCACCTGGACAATATTGGGAATTGTTGGTTTTTTCCACAAAATATTGCATTACTTGAGTAGAACCCACAAATTTTTCAGGGTCGAAATCGTCAAAGGATTTGGATTTGGAGTTGGACCCGTCACGGCTTAAAACTTCCTGCAGCCACTTCTGTAAATTTTGTTGTGATTTCCGATTCGTCAAATCGTGAACCAATATAATTCCTGGAATAAAAAAGTATCCAGATGTTTTAAAAAATTTTGAATGCTCTTTATTGAATAGAGTCAAATTTTTGTAGAAAATTTTCCAAGGAGTAAATTCAGAAAATATAGAAATGGTGATTAAAAAGTGCAATCCCGCAAGTTTCAATTCGTGAAACATGAATTTTACAAAATAGGAGGATGAAAAAAATTCCAATTTTAACAAAAATATGATTTCAAAACTGGGACAGTTTTTAACTTTGAAAACCTTGAAACACAAATTTAGAAAGGTTGCCTGCACGAGCGATATACGTACATATGATTTACACACGCGGTTTTATACACCTTTTGGTATGTTGTATGTTGCCCGTGCAGGGGACCCATTTAGAAAATATGAAGGTCGTTTAAAAAAGCAGGAAGTAAAAAACGGTTAATGAATAATTAACCATTCGTAGGGTGATAAAACACAGATCGTGTGTTCTTATGACTCTGGCTGCCGCCGACATCCCAGAGTTCAACGAAATATCGCTTTTGGTTTGGAGTGCCTTCTTTGTACTCATGTAATTTCACTTCGACAGAGCAGCCGACAGTCCAGGATGGGTTGCTGATTGGTTGTTGCTGGCACATCAAATGTGTCAGTGATGTTTTTCCCACTCCTGCCATTTAATTTTTTTGCAAAGAAGTGCATGTTTATTAAATATAGAACATATAGAACATTTTTTATATAATCCCGTATTCGGTTGATGGTGGGAAAAAAAATGAGTTCGAAATTCGTGCCAACTATTCCGTCAAAATTCTTATGGAAAATTGATCATTTGACAATCGAGTAGTCGAGCCAAAATTTGATTTTTGCTATGAAAAATTTTCAGAACCAAACTGTTTTTTATGAAAATGACGACAAATTACCTGAATCACCAACTACGATTATTTTCACCTTATCAATAGCAGCCATTAAAAATTCAAGGTAAATTCTTCCCACTATTTGTAAATATCACAATTATATGATAGAAAGATTGACGGTCTTTTTTTGATATTAAATTTTTGTTAAAGGATTCTCTTTTGATAGTTTTTAATTGCTACTGATTGCTACTACTGGTTAGTACGGTATCGTATATGATAAAAACAAACAAAAACAAAGTTGACGTTTCTTTTTTAAAGTTTCAAATGAGGTTAGGTTGAGTCAACCACCTCATCAACTGCAACCTTACCTCACTTCATCAACTCGATGTCAACACATCGGAGTTAATGAAGTTGACGTCGACATGCAGGTGTTGTTATTTTCTTATCGAACATAACCCCAAAAACTCAGCTGATATCAGTTGTACTATACGCTAAAGCATCAGCACTCAGCAACCACATGAAACTAACTGAAGTGAAAAATGCACGATTTTCGTCGATCGTGCCATTATGCACTAGATATAAATACTCGGGCTGAGTTGCAGTAATATTTCCCGAAAATATTAACTATTTTTTCCTATCATCTAAACCGACTGTTGTGTTTTAGCGAAATTCGAAGAAGTAAACAATAAACAATTGTCAACAACTTCAGTGTGTAAGTTAAGCATTATCATCTATGATCATCTAGGTTTGTTTGTCCGAACTGTAAATTGCATAATTTTCATTTTGAAATGTAAATCAATAGAACCTTGGAGAAAAAAAGCTATTATTCACTATAGATGTATGGATGTTCTGAATTTTAGAAAATTCCTAGAGTATCCTGATTTTTCAGGGAACTTCTAATTTGATGATCAGAATTAGAATTGTGTTTGTGGAAATAAGAAAAAGACCTATGAAAGTTGGCTGAGAAAATTCTAAAATTTTGGGTAATTTTCCCTAGATGTCGTCAACGAGGATTTTTTGGAGAGAAACCAAGCTGCAGCAGCAGCAGCGAGTTTACAATAAAAAAATTGTAAAGTCGCTCAGAAAAATCCAAAGAAAAACAATAAAATATCAAAGATAAAAATATGAGTTCGGAAAAGTTAGTGACAGAAGTTCCCAGCAGCTTGAAGCAACTGGCGCGTTTAGTTGTCCGTGGATTTTACACAACTGAAGATGCTTTGATAATCGACATGCTGGTCAGGAATCCATGTGAGTCGAAAGCCAAATTTACACTCTAATAAATATTTGTACAAACATTTACTATTTTTCTTCAAGTTTTTGGAGAGATTTTTTCAAATCTATTAATTTAAAAAACTGGCAACTCATCAGGATTTCTCAGTACTCCTACTGGTTTGCTACGTGTATAACATGATTAAATGTTTTTACGCAGGTATGAAGGAAGACGACATTTGTGAGCTCTTGAAGTTTGAGCGAAAAATGTTGCGTGCAAGAATATCGACTCTTCGCAATGACAAATTCATCCAAGTCAGGTTAAAAATGGAAACAGGGTCGGATGGCAAAGCGCAGAAAGTTAATTATTACTTCATCAATTATAAGGTGCGAAAGCGGTGATTTCTTTGCCACAGTAGTTCAAAATAAGTTGAGGAGAAAAGTAAAAAATTTTGTTCTTTTCCAGACGTTTGTTAATGTTGTCAAGTACAAGTTGGACTTAATGAGAAAGCGAATGGAGACAGAGGAGCGCGATGCTACGAGTCGTGCCAGTTTCAAGTGTCTATCGAGAGATTGTCTCAAAACGTTTACTGATCTAGAGGTGAAAAAACTCGAAAAAATTTTTGCATGCTAAAATGCTAGGAAAACTTGCATAATCTGTTTAAAGATTATAGAAATTTTGAAAAATAAGAATTTTTGAAAATTTTTTAACAATCCTACTATGTTCGAAAATGGTTTAAAATTTTATGAAATTTGTCACTAATTTTTCACGAGTTTCTAAACTTTTGGGATAGTTTTTCAATTCTGGTTTACATTTATTATCTGGATCTGTAAATTTTGTGATACAAATTTGAGAATATTAATTCCGACATAAAATTTTCTATTTTGTAAAAATTTACAAATTATTGTACTTGCATCCTACAATACATAGTTTTAATATTTTTTATGTAATGTTATAAAACTCTTGACAATCTCTTTTTTTAATGAAAAATTTTTCAATTTGTACAATTGGATATTTTTTCTGTCATAGATTGCGCAATTTGAAAACTATAATTTATAGATGCTGATGATTATCTTGACATTTTTTTACAATCAGTACATTTTTAGGAACATTCTTAATATGCCATTTATTTAGATTTCTAGAAACTTAATACTCCTGTAACAATAATAAGAATTCTTTATAATTTCGTAAAATTTTTTCTAGTGTATTACGACAACTGAGAATTTTGTATTTTCAGAAGTTCACTGAAATGATGTTGAGCAGAATTTCGATAAAATTGAATACATTTTCTGACTCTGTTGCAATTATACGAGATTTTCCGAAATATCTCCAGAATGTTCAAACATTCGTAACACAAGAAAATTTCCAAACATCAAACAAGTTTGCATACGACAAATATGTATGAAATTGATGAGAAAAATTGGTACTATATTCCTATGAAACGTAGTGTCGGGAAGTGACGAAAGTTGTAAATTTTTCAGGCCGATCAATTATATGATCCGGCAACAGGGGAATTTCGGTGTACATACTGTCAGGAAATCGTGGAGGAGGATCAGTCGGCCCTTCCTAAAAAGGATTCAAGACTCTTGCTAGCCAAGTTCAACGAGCAATTGGAGCCTCTGTACATCCTCCTGCGGGAGGTCGAGGGTATCAAGTTGGCCCCGGAGATCCTGGAGCCAGAGCCCGTTGATATCAACACCATTCGCGGCATTGACGGGAGAAGGGCTGGACTGGCACGCCCCCCAGGTGCCGACCAGTGGTCTGGCGAGGCCAGCAGGGGCTCCGGGTTCGCGGTCGAGGACACCCGGGTCGACGTGACCATTGGCGAGGACAACGAGGACAGCGCAGCCAACCACAGAAAGGAAAGGCCTATTTGGATGACGGAGAGTACAGTCATCAGCGCCGACTCCCAGGTGCGTTGTATTATGTTTTTAATTTATCTAATGAATAATGTTGTGATTTAATTTTATTTTATAACTCGTAATTTGATGTTAACATTTGAATTAAATTAAGTGATTTTTGAGGTTTCACATTTTGATATCCTTGAATTTCCGAAATGAAACTTTTTTTGATTTTTTTATTTCAAATTCGGAATTTGGAAACAACTTGGTTCAACTGCTCAGTTGTTTCTGGTTTTCGATTTTTTGAAATAGAATTTTGAATTCTTTTATATTTTGAAACTGAAATTTTTAGATGAGATTTCGAATTTTCCCAGCCGAAATTAGAATCATGGATTTTTTTTGCAGATGGACGCTAATAGCCATCAAGACAGTATTTTGGATAAGGCCGCGACGAGCGCGAGCAGTGCTAACAGCAGCAACAAGCAAAGCGAAGACATAATGTCCGTCCTGCTGGCGCACGAGAGGAAGGGACCGGGCAACGCCGCTTCCAGCGCCCTTAAGTCCGTCCAGCCTCAAGAGTCGAGCGACAGCAGTGACAACGAAGATTCTGTCATGCAAACCGTCGGAACTGGTTCGTTACATGCTCCCAGTATTATTTCCACTACAAGTTATACTTGTCATTTTCATATTTTTCGAATGTTATAATTGTTATCTAAAATTTTACCTTTCCAGTGTTTCTTAAATTTTCGATTAGTTAATTCACATGATTCAATTAATTTTTAACGTTTCAAATTCAAAGGCTTAGAGATTGAAATAATATTAATTTCAACATTCGGGAGTTCGAAACTATTTTTAATACACATTCAAAAATTGAAATATTATATATAAAATACTCCCCACTCATCATGACACTTCCAGCGGCATAACTCAGGGTCGGATGCAGAAAAACTTTTTCAGGAGGGGTTTTCGAAAGAAATGTTTCTTAATTTTCGGAATTCCTGGAATTTTTAACATTTTCGTAATTTTTTCGATTCTTGAAATTTTTGAAAGTCTCGTAATTCTCAAAATAATTTCTGAAATGTGTAATACACTTGTAATTTTTCAAATTTCCAAATTCTTGAAACTTCCAAAATTTTTGTAAATCTTCGGATTTTTTGGAAAACTCAAACATTTGAATGTATACGAAATGTATGAAATTTTGAAAATTTTAGAAATTCTATGAATTTTCAGAAATTTTATAATTTTTGACGTATTTGGACTTAAAAAAATTTCACGAATTCTCAAAATTTGCAAAAGGATCCGATTTTTTAGGTTCATCAGATTCTTTAAGAAATTAGAAAGTTTTAAAAATTTGAATATTTCCGAGATCTCCAACATTCTCAAATTTTTTGGAATTTTCAAAATTTTCAAAATTACTATAATTTTTAAAATTACTGAAGTCGTTAGAATTTCCGAATTCTCAATTTTTGACACATTCGCAAGTTTTCTGGAGTTACAAAAGTTTGATAATTTTTCGAGACTTTCGCAGTCTTCAAAATTTCCAAAATTTCCGGTTTTTTCGAATTATTTGAACATTCGAAAATTAACGAAATTTCAAGAATTATAAAAAATTCAAAAACTCTGAATTTTAAAACACTTCTGAATTCTTGGAAGTTTCGGACTATTTAAAATGTTCAAAATTCTGTCAAAAATTGTAATTTTGAAGTTTCTTATTTTCTAAATTCACGTATAATTTTACAAAAATTAAAAAGTTTGAAATATTAAATCTCTAAGATTTCAAAGCACACATTTTTTCCACTTTCAAATGTCTAATCCTTTTACTTACAGAAACAATCAATCTTCTTCAAATTTCGGGAGGAGTTTCAACCCCTGAAACCCCCCTCTGCATTCGCCCTTGGCATAACTTATTTTCGATTTTGCTTATAGCCGAGGTGGTGACGATGGAGTCGGAAGAGGAAGATGCGGTCCTCACAGTCTATGTCAACGGCAAGGCCGTGGCCTTCGAGGACTTGAACGACGCCCTTATTGCCCAGATGACGCCCAGTGAAAAACAGGCGTACATCCAAACCACCCAGGAATACTACGCCCAGAATTTCGAATGATTTATCGACTATACGTGTACGTTGCTATTTTTGAATAATATTTTGTCTACCAAATCGAGAAGGATGATTAAAAAAACGCCAATTTTCGCCTCCGCAAGTTCGCTCATGAAATGCTTGTATTTTTTTTCTCCTTTTTTGTTTTTGTTTTTGTTTAATGTACATACGAGTCATCACTCGAATAATACAGCGTCACTTCTGGCAAAACGGGAAATGCCTCCTTATCGATAATTAATCCTAATTTTCAACACGGAAATCAACGCGATTATTATTATTATAAACGTAATTTAATTTTTTTTTGTCGCACGTTGTTCTTCGGTCAGCCACCACGTTTGACCGAAAAGCAAGACTTTGCATTTTCGTCGGTCATTTTTTTTTCCTTTTTTTGTGTGTTTTTCTTGCCTTATGGATAATGGTTAGTAGCCTGCTGCTTTCAAGATTGTGTGGGGAAAGAGGTCCAAGAAGAAGAAGAAGAGAATAGGAATAGGTGATTTATTCGGGCTCGTGGAGACGGAGTCGCGCAAAGTCCTCGAATACGATGTTGTCGTCGTCGTCGTTGGCGTAGTGGGAGGCCTCGTGGCGCGCGCGGTCGATGCTCTTGTTTTTCTTGAGGCTGGCCCGCTCGTTTTCTACGGTTCCTGGCGCAATCAACATAATGCGTGAAAACTTGCGTGCTGAAGAGCAGTGGTCTTCCTCTTTTATATTTCTTTTTCAAAATATAAATGTCTTTCGATTTTATTAGTTTTTCCGTACAAATTTCATTTGTCAACGATTTTTTCAATCAATGCTTAATTTTTCGACACGTTGGTTTTTTTTTTTTTTTTCAAAAACAGAATTATGTATTGTACCCTCACCGAGAAAGATCGAGGAGCAATTCACTCTCCGATAAATGGGAGTCATGGGAGTCGACTCCCACATGACTCCCAATTTGGGAGTCATGATTCCCAGCGATGTCAAACTTTGAACATGTCAAAACTCGATTACCTGTAATCTTTGAACTTTATAAAAACTTGAAAATTCTTGGATATTATCGAAAACTGCGAAATTCCAACATTTCTAAAACTCACAAAAATGCCAAAACTTTTAAAACTTCACTACTTCATAATTTCTCAAAACTTCACAGTTCCATGAAATTCCGGAATTTCCAATGCTTTGAAAGTTCCGAAATTTTGAAAATTTCAAAAATTTTCAACTTCGAAACTTCAAAATCTTGTAATGTCAAAAATTTTGAAATTTCTTCTCTTCGAAACTCCAAAATACTTGAAAGTGTGCGGCATTCCCAGAACTTCAAAAATGTCGGAACTTGCTCATTTTTCACCTCCAAAATTCTTTTTACGTCCACGTTCTTGGAAATTCTCAAAACTTGAAAATTCCAAAGTTTGAAGAACTTCTCAAATTTCGAAAATTCTATACTTCATAATTTCGAGATATTCGAGCACTTTGAAACCTGCGAAATTTCCAGAACTGTAAAAATGTCAAAACTTGGTCAATTTTCGATGTTGAAAATTCTAAAATTTCATAGTGTTTGAAAATTTTCAAAAAATTCAAAATTCCAACATTTCAAAAACTGGTAAAATGTCCGAAACGTCCAAAACTTTGGAACTCCATAATTCTTAGAAAATTTCATTCTTCAAAATTCCAAAGCTTTATAAGTTCCAAAACTTTATTATTTCGAAATTTCAAAGTTCTACAATTTC
>JAPYZK010004670.1:0-10506 GCA_030522785.1 Platygaster equestris
TTTTTTTGGTTTTCAATTGAAATATCAGTCTCCAATTTCGTCGGTATCTATAGTCGTACAGTCTTAAGCGACGCAATATAATAGCTTATTTAATAGCCCGGTCATTTTCATATCTAATCTACACTCTACACCCTGAAATGTAGTCGAATGTACGTCGCAAACGGTTAACGATCCGTAACTTATTTTCGAAATAATATTATGATTAGTGAGTGAGAATTTTTCCCGAGTTGCAAATATGTTTGAGGATTTTTTTATGTTCTCCAAATTTTCGTATGCTGAACATAATTACTTGAATTTTAAAATTTTACTTTGATTTTTTCTGATTTCATTCAAGTTTTTTTATTGATCTCGTCCATTTTCAGAAATATTTCAAAAATTTTTTACAGTCAGAGGAAATGAATGAGATAGGCGAATCAATTAAGTAAAAAATGAAAGAATTACACAATTTTCGAACTTAACGTTCAACGTAATTTTTTTTTACAAAATTATTCGATTTCAGTAATGATATGTATAATTCAGTGAATCTCTTATTTATAGAGTAATTTTTTGAATGACTTAGGACTTATATTCGTGTGTATATATTCAATATCATCTGAATGGAAATAAAACTTTTATTACTCATGGCAATGATGCTGAAGATCGCGAGCAGATGTTGACGAACTGCATTTTTCGGAAGTTTTTGGAATATGGCTTTTAACTTTTTTTGGTTGCCAATTAAAATGTCACTCTTCCATTTCGTCAATTATGTATAGTCGTGCCTCGTAGATAACACTCGAAGCGACGCAATAAATATAATCACTTTTTCTATAGCCCGGTCATCTTTTCAGATAATACCTAATCTACACTCTACATCTTGAAATGTAGTCGAGTGGATGTTGCAAATGGGTTACGATTCGCACATTTTTTTGAACAATTATTATTTCGAATAAAAATTTCTTCCAAGTCACAATATGTTTGAGGATTTTTACTAATTATCCGAACTTTTCTTATGCTGAATATAAATTATTGATTTTCAAAATGTGCGATTCACAATGTTTTTCGTTTTTAAACATATAATATCAAAATAGAAAATACACGACTTCTCACGTTTTTCACATGAATGTTAAATGTTCTCGAAAGAAAAACTAACAAAATAATGTAGAGTTATCCTGAAAATCATTCTTTGAATTCACTAAAATTATTGAATACTATTCATTATCGAAACAACGAAAGTCTATTTGTTTTACGATTGTGCATGCATGAGTTTTGTTCATCAATTTCGTTACCGAAAATAATTCGCTTTTCAACGCAAACAATACGAAAATTGAAATTGTTTGACCTTAGCAACGTATGGGGGCAGATTATATTCATATGAAAACACACTCAATATGCAAACAAATTCAATAAAATATAATTAACATTTTGTGTGATACTGAGAGTAGTAATGAGAATTTTCCATCAATTCCGAAATTACGCTTGCAAATCAATGGGGAGTTAAAATGGATTTTTATTACGTCCGTAGTTTTATACCGATTCGGGATTTTAATGTACAATTTTCAATAACATCGATGAATATTTCCGTTTTGATGTTGCGAAGTTATGAAAGGTTGAATTAATTTTTTTCATTTTTTGTTCCTCGTTACTTTTGTTACCCAGGAATCATTTTTTTGATGATTACCTGGACTATATCAATGATTTTTTGAGGTTTTTCATGATTTATTGATAGAGATCATTTTTCTTCGTAAAATAATTATTATTGAACACTGTGGTTTTCGAAAAGAAAAAAAAAAGTGATGAGTTATTATTTTTGAAGTGTTTTGCTCGGTAAAAAATTTTCAAAACTTCGAAAATAAAAATATGTTGAAATAGAAATAATTAGCAGTAATAATAATAAGAAATCTCGTATAATAAGTTTAAAAATGTTGACCATCTTAATACTAACATTTTCACTAATTTAATCGTAAGATTTCGTAAAATGATTATTCTGTCAAAAAAATAACGATTAGTTGTAATAATTAATTTTCAACTAGTTCGACCTGAAAGAGCTAAAAAAACTAACAAATTCCAGTTCATCCAACTTTGACATAATTTACGTAAAAAGCGGTGACTAATTTGATTTTCGCACTTTTCCGAAAAAGCGCCCAAATTTCTACTCATCTCATCCTCAGATCTCAGAAAATGACTATTTCATTAGTAAAATAATCATCACTAGTTCGACCTGAAAAAGCTAAAAAAACTAAAAAATTTCAGTTCATCCAACTTTGACATAATTTACGTGAAAAGCGCCGACTAACTCAATTTTTTTCACTTTTTCAAAAAAGCGCCCGAACTTCTACTCATCTCATCCTCAGATCCTGAAAAATGACTATTTTATCAGTAAAAAAATCATCACTATTATTAATTAATCGTAAATTTTCGATCCGAGATATTTCGAGAACTCAACATTTTCAGTTCATCCGGCTCCGACGCGACTTTCGTAAAAAGCGCCGATTGTTTCGGTAACGTGGATTCCCAATTCCCGGGGCTTGGAAATCCCAAAAGAATCGGGAAATAAACTCGATTTCCGTCGCGAGATATGACGAGGAGCGCTCTCGCGCCCGACGCGCGATAGAGGTTTTTATCGGGCGCAACCCTTGCCCGAGCACAATCGCGGGGGAACAAATGCGAATGCAAAAGTCAATGTCACGCAGACAGATTTCCACTTACGTTCCCAGACGCATCCATAAATTTCCACCCTCATGCAGACGGTGCGGGGGTGCTGACTGTAAGGGACGAACCGCACCCTGCTCGCGACAAACGGCAAGTCCAACTTCTGCTTCTCCACCAGATATGTATTACTGTTGCCCCGCAGCACCTGAAAAGGTATCATCCGTTGTTGCACTTCGCGAGGGGAGTCATTAAAAACATTCCCGATTCAGACATCGTTTTCATGCGCGGGCATTCGACATCGTTGTATATTTTATTCAACGCATTCCACTCGCGTGTTGCCACACTCGCTACGCTCGTGAGGCAATCTCCACGCTCGAGGAATCTCCTCTTTCTCCCACTAGTCGCACAATGTACTATTGTGACATGGTAAAATGACAAAAAGGTTACGGTTACAGAAATCAACAGATGGAATTTTTCATGAGGGAAAATTATCATTCATGAAAAATTCATTTTGAGGCATACAATTAATGATCAAAGTTAAAATAATTATTAGTCATCACAATTAATAGTCATCAATTTTTTTTGGAGGGGGGGGGGGGGCTCGATTTTTAATTTTCCACGTTTTCGTACAAAAATTTTTCCAGGTATTTCAGAGCCGCAAAACCTTGGAATTTATCATGTATGCTCGAATTTCCCATCGAATTTAATTCGAATAAATTGAATAGCAGATACAGCTTTTTTATCAGTTGATGAAAAATGCACAATTCAATCGAGAGACGATAAAAGAAGCAAAATCCAAATTTGGTGGAGCTAGAAAAGTCGGAGAAATTTCACGAGGATTTTTTCGAGAGCGTGGTGGATTGTGGGGACGGGGGTGGGGGGGATTTCTTTCGCGGAGTTGGGGTGACCGTTGAATAAAAGTACTTGAGTTATTGTCGGGGAAATTGGGGTCCGCATAAAAGAGCATTGTTGGGGCAGAGTAATTAATTGTGCAATATGTTAAGGGGACTAGTTGCGGTGGGTATTATTTGTCGAGAAATAATTGTCGCGATTTTGAAAAAATGACAAAAATACATCGAGCGTGTGTTTTTTTTTTCGATTCTCAAAATTGTAGATCTTGAGTCACGATTTATCAAGTTCCATAGTACAGGAAAATAATGGTGAAAATTTAAGATCCACAATTGCGAAGAATCGAAAATTTTGGAAAAACATCCAAAGTTTGAATTTTTGAATTGAAAATTCGCATTTATAGAGTCCAAATTTCAGAAGTTGGATTCAGGAAACGAAACGTTATGAAAATTGAATATTTACTTCATGTTCGGAGGAAATTGAAACGAATTCACATGAATGAAATTCGAGGACTGAACAAAAATGTTTCCGAAATAAAAAATATCGGAATTTTAAGATTTAAAAATTCCAAATTTATTCTCATTTCAGAAACACCAAAAAATCTCCATTTCACAAGTTGCTAAAATTTCCAGTTTCATCTTACAACTCCAAAAAAGTGTCTTAAAAATTCAACAAAAGTCTAAAAACTAATGACAACGAATTTACATAAATGAAATTCGAGAACTAAACGAAAATATCTCCGACATCGAAAATCTCCGGATTTCGAAATTCAAAAATTCCAAATTCATTCTCATTTCAGAAACTTAAAAAAATGACCATTCCACAAGTTGCTAAATTTCCAGTTTCATTCTAAAACCCCAAAAAGTGTCTCCAAAATCCAACAAAATTCTAAAAACTGATCAAAACGAATTAACATAAATGAAATTCGAGAACTAAGCAAAAATATTTCGGAAATCAAAAATCTCCGAATTTCGAAATTCGAAAATTCCAAATTCATTCTCATTTCAGAAACATCAAAAAATGACCATTCAACAAGTTGCTGAAATTTCCAATTTCATCCTAAAACCCCAAAAAAATGACTTCAAAATCCAACAAAAGTCTAAAAACTGATGAAAACGAATTTATATAAATGAAATTTTAGAACTAAACAAAAATATGTCCGAAATCAAAAATCTCCGAAATTTAAAATTCAAAAATTCCAAATTCATTCGCATTTCAGAAACACTAAAAAATTACCATCCCACAAGTTGCTAAAATTTCCAGTTTCATCCTACAACCCCAAAAATGCCTCCAAAATCCCACAAAAGTCTAAAAACTAATCAAAACGAATTCACATAAACGAAATCCCAGAACTAAACAAAAATATTTCCGAAATCAAAAATGCCCGAATCTCGAAATTCAAAAATTCCAAATTCATTCTCATTTCAGAAACACCCAAAAATCATCCTAAAACCCCAAAAATGCCTCCAAAATCCCACAAAAGTCTAAAAACTCCCCCTCCCCCTCCCCCAGCGTCGAATAAAAGCGCAATAAAACACATTTCCAACCGGACTTCTGCCCCACTCACCTTGCTCCCGTCAGCATTTTTGTACTGGTGCCACTTGTCGTTCCTCCAGTACTCGAGGAAAAACGTCTCGGCGTATTCCTGCCCCTGGCCGTTGCCGAATCGTCCTTGAGTCTCGGTCCACGTGATCAAGTGATCCTTCGTGAGATCGATCTCCAAGAACTCGCGGATGTCGTTGCTGATCTGCGCCTTCGGGCACCAGGCGCCCCCGTTCTTCTCCTGGCGTATCCTGCGATAAGAGCCGAGTCGTGACGGGGAATGAAAGGACGAAAATAATTCGAGCCTTTTTACCCCTTATCAAATTCCCCCCCCCCCTTCTCCCCTCGTGTATCGGGCAAACGAGCTTACACCGCATTCGGGCGTGTTTATTTTCACGCCCGGCTGCTCGGCCCGCTTTTCCCGATTTCGTCGGGTAGCATTATTACCGCTTTATCGGCTCGGCTCCGGTATTGTTGCTTTCCGGAATCGAATTATCGTCGATTTTCGGGTCGTCTGGGGGCGGGAATGGCAATTGGGGTTTGGGTCGCGGGTTTTTGGGGGGCAAATGGGATGGGTACATAGGAAAATGAATCCTTTGGGTTTTGAAGTACAAATGAGTGTAATTTCAGAACTTTTTGAATTTGAGAATATTTGAGATTTTGGAAGTTTGTAATATTTGCGAACTTTTTGGAATCATGGAGATTTTATAATCACAAAGGTGTTGAAGTTATTAGAACTCATTTCGAAAGTTTGGATGTTTCCAATATTTTCGGAATCTTCTGAATTGTTAGGATTCTCGTAGTTTTTGGAATTTTGGGAATTTGGAACATCTTCGAATCTTTGGGATGTTCAGAAAATGTGGGATTTTTGAAATTTGGGATGTTCACGAATTTTTTGGGATCATCAAAATTTTGTAGTTACAGAGTTGTCATAATGTTCAGAAATCTGAAAAATTCCGAAAGTTTGGGAATATCTAGAATTTAAGAAATTTTCGAAATCTTCTGGATTAACGGAATTTTTGTGATTTTGAAAATTTTTTAATTTCTGAACGTTTTCGAATCTTTAAAATGTTTGAAAAATCTGGAATTTTCGAAATTTGTGTAATCGTACGAATTTTACACTATTTTAAAATTTCTAGAGTCTGTAGTATCTACTAATTTTTTTGAATCATGAAAATTTTATGACTCCAAATTACAAACTTGTCAAAATTTCCAGAACTCTGGAAAATTTCTAAAATCTACAAAATTTTCGGAATCTTCCAAGAATTCGGAATTCTCGTAATTTTCCAAATTTGGAGAATTCTCAACATTTTCGCATCTTGAAAACGTCCGAAAATTCTGGAATTTCCAAAATGCTTGAAATTGTACGAATTTTACAGAATTTGAAATACTAAATTTCCAACATTTGTAATATTCACAAATTTCTTGAAATTGATGAAATTTTATGATCACAAAATTATTAAAATTCCCGACACTCTGAAATATGTCAAAAGTTTCCAAATTTACAAAATTTTCAGAAACGTTAAAATTTCCAGAATTCTCGTAATTTTCAAAATTTTCTAAATTCTCGACATTTTCGAATCTTCAAAATGTACAAAAATTCTGGGATTTCCAAAATGTTTGAAACTGTACAAATTCTACAAAATTTGAAACCGAAATTTACAAAATTTGCACAATAATATTTACAAATTTCTTGAAATCATCCAAATTTTATAATTACAAAGTTGTCAAAATCACCAGAACTTCGTAAAATTTCAAAAGTTCCAAATTTTCCAAAATTCACAAATTTTCGGTGTCTTCAAAATTTTCAGAATTCTCGTAATTTTTAAAAATTTCCAAATACTTAACATTTTCGAATCTTTAGAATATTCAAAAACTCTGGAATTACTAAAATTTCCGAAATTGTACAAAGTACAAATTTTCGATATTTTTTATATTTCATTGATTGTTAATTACTGTCTATCACAAAACCAATTGATTTTTTTCTAATTCCGGCAGCTGTTTCAACTCCTAACCCCTTACCCCAAATTTATCGATTTTTTGAATATTCAATGTCTTGTTTTTGAAGTTTCCAATGTCGAGAATAAAAATGGGCAACCACTTTCCCAAATTTTCTCGTCTCTGAATACATGATCAATTTTCTCGACATTGATACGAGCTTGACTAATCAAGTTCAACACATCACCAGGAACTTCAAAGCCGGAAGAAAGATTTCGGTATGTACTTGGGACGCATCGCATTGTTGTAATTAGGATAATTGAGAGATTCTGGGAACTGTTAATGCAGTTTCAAAGTTGCTACATGTAGCTGCGAGATCGAGTCTCGTGTTCGCGGGATTATATTTCACGGTGTAACGGCTTTATGAAAATTTAGGATTATCGGTGAGTTCGAGTGCACGAAAGTACACAAATTTTGAAGTTTTCTCGGCTGGAAATCGTTCGAAAATGCAAATTCCGCAATCAGTAAAGTAATGATGACATTTTTCGTAATTTCGGAAATTGAAATAATTTTCAATATTCTATCACAATTTTGAGAATTACAAAAATTTGAGAAATTCCGAAAATATTTGAGAATTTCAATGGAAATTTTGAAGATCTTTGGAATTTTGAAAATTTTTCGAAATTTTGCGAGTTTTAAGGATTTTGAAGATTCTAAATGATTGAGAAAAATTCCAAAATTCAGAAAAAGTGTGTGGATTTGCCAACATTTGGAAAATTTAGAGATTCAGACTTTCTCAAAATTGAAGCAATTCTGAAAATTTGAATAATTTTGAAAACTAATAATATTCAATATTTTAGCAACATTTTGGTAATTTCGACAATTTTAGGAATTGCAAAAAATATTGCAATGAATTGAAAAAATTTTTCGTAACTGTTAAATGTTAGAAATTTCCTGAATTTTTGAATTTTTTGTTGAAAATTTCAAAAATCTTGGAAATTCAATCGATTTATAAAATATCAAAAATTTTCAGACTTTGGAAAACTTTAGGAGTTTTCTGATTTTCAAAAACCCTAAGAATTCTGAAAAATTGAATAATTTTGAAAACTAATAATATTCAATATTTCAGCAAAATTTTGGTGATTTCGACAACTTTAGGAATTGCAAAAAAATTGCGATGAATTGAAAAAATTTTTTTAACTGTTAAATGTTAGAAATTTCCTGAATTTTTGAATTTTGTGTGAAAAATTCCAAAAATCTTGGAAATTAAATCGATTCAGAAAATATAAAAAATTCTTAGACTTTGGAAAACTTTAGGAGTTTTCTGATTTTCAAAAACCCTAAGAATTCTGAGAATTTGAATAATTTTGATAACTAATAATATTCAATATTTTAGCAAAATTTTGGTAATTTCGACAATTTCGGGAATTGCAAAAAATATTGCAATGAATTGAAAAAAGTTTTCGTAACTCTTAAATGTTAGAAATTTCCCGAATTTTTGAATTTTCTGTTGGAAATTTCAAAAATCTTGGAAATTTAATCCAATCAAAAAATATCGCAAATTCTTAAACTTCAGAAAACTTCAGGAGTTTTCTGATTTCCCAAAACTATAAGAATTCAGAAAATTTAGATAATTTCTTAAATTACAAAAATCCTCAAAATTCTAAAAATTACAAAATTTATGCGATGTTTAAGAATACTATAAATTTTAAAAAATCGGAAAAATTACGAAAATTTAGAAAAATGTATAAATATGTAAACAAATTTGGAAAATTTGGAGATTCAAAAGTTTCAAAAATTCCAAAAATTCTCATAATTTTCAAAATGTCAATAACTTCTGAATGTTGAGGATTCGGCAAGTTTTTTCATTCTCTAAATGTTCAGAAATTTGAAAAATTTGAGAAATTTCATAAAGTTCGAAAAATTCCGCGATCAACCATGTGATATGCAGAGAAATGACATTCTCATGGATATTCTAAGTAAATAATGAACAGTGAATTTTCCATTTTTTTTAATGTTTGCAAGCTTGATGAATTTGTGATTTTTTCGTTCGGAAAATAACAAGTTTAATGATTTGTTGTTGACGAGGATGTAATTGAAAATCGGAAAATGATTTTTCGAATAATTCACGAAAAAATGACAAGTTTTCTGCTCTTTTACGTGTTTGGGTTGTAAGGACAGTTTTTTTTACACACTAAACTATGGCGAAAAGTAATTATATTTTGGGAAAATTTCGTTCATGTGCCGAGGATTCCACGTGAATCGACTTTGGCTAAATTCAGTTACCTGAAGGGGGAACTTCTCTGTCTCCGGGACTGTAATTTTGTATAACTCATAATAACTCGATTAAATCTTTTTGGACGAAGTTGCACTGAGTTCTCGAAAGATTAAAATTGACTTGATTATGGTTTTGGGGGGTGATAACCAAAATGAGGAACTTCAAGTTTTCATCAGGATATTTGACTTGGAGGTACATTTATGATTGTGAAATGTATTTTTTCATTGTGTTCGGAGTATTTTGATTGTTATTATTATTTTTTGTCTGCAAGTGTTGAAATTTTGATAATAGAAGGAGTTTTTATTTATATTACCTATTTTTTGAATTTTTTCATTTCCGAACGTCAACTCCAGATTTTCTGATTTTTGCAGGATGCTCGGGTTTAAAAATAATATGAACTCCGAAGATTCAAAATTTCGATTCCTAAGTAACTTCCGAGTTTTTGAATTTGAATCTTCAAATTTATGAATCGGATTCAAAAATCAAATTCAGAATATTCCAGATGATATTTGATATTTTTGAGATTGTTAAGATCTCCGAAAATCTCGAAATTTATAAAATGTATGAAGTCTGGGAGTTTTTGGAATTTTATGAATGTAATGAAATTTGTGGGATTTTTAAAATTTTTGGAATGAAACTAAAAAATGTAGTAAATTTCGAAAAATGTAAAGTTACAAAAATTTTTCAGTTCTCAAATTTTTGGTATTTCCACAGGTTTTAGAAATTTCTGAATCTAATGATTCCGAGATTTTCGGAATATTTGGAATAAAATTGAAAAATTCAGTGAATTTCCAAGATTTTTTGATACAATTATTTCAATTCTTCAAATTTATGAAATTTATATAATTTTTGAAATTTTTAAAATTGTAATGAAATATCGGAAATTATTAATGTTTTCAAAATGACCTTGTAATGAAATATCGGAAATTATTAATGTTTTCAAAATGACCTCGATCTTTAAATTTACTGAAATTTTCAAAACGTTTAAATCTCTAAATTTTTCAAATTTTCACACACTCATAAATTTTCCGCAATTTTCGGAATTTCCTCGATTATTTCGAATATTCAGAGTCCTTAAAACTAGCAAAATTTTTGACATTTCCCAAATTCTAAGAATCTTCTAAATTTCCATAAATTCGTAAACTTTCGAAATTTGCATAATTTTCGTAATTATCAAAGTCTCTCAAATCCTCTAAATTCTCTGAATTCTCAAAAAATTCAAAGTAAATTTGGGGTGTAGGGGGGGGGGGGGGGGGGAGGGGGGGGGGGGG
>JAPYZK010004671.1:0-24902 GCA_030522785.1 Platygaster equestris
ACAGAACTTACAAAATTTCAACAATTTATAAAAATTACAGAATTTCTAGATATTTTCAAAAAATTTAACAATTTTCCACAATTTTAGAAATTTCGAAAAGTTTTGAAAATTCTCAAAAACTCCGAAAATTCGCGAAAATTTTCAGAACTTCCGAAATTTCAATCTTAGGCAATAATATGCAATCTTATATCATTGCTCGTGACCCAGCAGGGTGGGAAAAACTGCCATTTTTTCGAATTATTCTCGCCCTCATTCAAAAAAGGACGCTTTTTCAACTTGTAGCATAATATATTCTTTTTTCAATGTGATTTTTGCGTTTCATCACTTGACGTTAAGAATAGAGTCTTTGCAAAAAAAAATATTTATTTCTTTTTTCAAAAGTAGAATTTAGTAATAAAATTGAAAAATATCATGGATTTTTAGTTTTTTATCACTACATTTTTTATAATCATCGATTAAACATTGCAATTTTGAACCCAGCCGTGGAACGCGACGTGTTGGTGTGACGTCACTAGCCTGTATCATAACCGTCATAATACAGGCTAGTGACGTCACACCAAAATAGAATTTGTCCGTTGTGGCCCAAAAAAAATTTATAACTCAATTTATAAGTCTTATTTGTCGCGCTATCCATCGTATCGTCGATTTACAGCACTGTTTTCATATATTTTTTGACATTTTGACGTTTTACCCAAGGTCGCGACGTCACGGCAAGATGGCGACCATCTCGGAGCTTTCTGAATAATACCTTTTTTCAATTTCGATTTTCAGAGGCAAAATTAATTTTCAGTCGCTTCAAATATTTTTCTGAGTGTTTTTTCAATCTCTAGATCAATTAAAGCTACTTTAGAGGCAAATTCATTTTTCGTGCGAAGACTGTTAGACGATTGAATAATTCAAAAATCGTTTATCACTTACGAACGTGGGCGATACTATCACTCTCTCTCCCTCTCTCTCTCTCTCTCTCTCTCTGCATAATTGCCCGTACTTACGAAAAAATTTCCAACAATTCAAAAGAATATAAAATTAATTGTTTTATTTATTCAATATAAATGAACCAACAATTATAAAATTTTGAATTTAAAAAGTTTGCTTTTCGATAAATTTGGCGTCAAATAATTGTTCGTAATGCAATTATCATAAGGATGGGCGATACTATTGCTCTGTCTCTCTCTCATTAAACGACCGCTCTTGTGAGAGAGAAAAGGACAGTTGCGTAGTTGCCCTTACTTACGAAAAAATTTCCAACGATTTAATAAAATATAATATTGACTGTTTTGTTTGTTCTATCATATAAATAAATGAACAAATAGTAAATTTTGAATTTGGAAATTCCGTTTTTAGATAAAATTGGCGTAAATAAATGAAATTATTATACGTAATAACAAAAAATCTGTGATATAAAATACATTCAGTAGGACATTTGTAAATTTCGTTCCATTACGAGAAAACAACCGTTTAAAATTTTTAAATGAAAAATTCGAGAAAAATTCCTGATATGTCTGTTTAGAATTCTACATTTTCTCTAAATAAAATAATTTATTATTTTGGGAAAAATTTCATCGAAAACTGATTATTGTTCGAATTTTTTCGAAAATCGTATGAAAAACGTTTTTTTCATACAGAAAAAGTTAAATACATATACAAATATAATCAATAATAATAAAAAAATCATGATTGAGTGATATTCGTCAATTTTTAATTCATCATAACTGAATTGAATCAAATTTTCGATTAAATATTTACCCAACACTGACGTGATGGTACCAATCAGAAATAGAAAATTCTCGTTTTTGAGCTCGTGAAATAGACATTTTTGTGTGCGAAAATTTCTAAATTTTCCTGAACTTCATTACATTTCAATATCTACCCAAAATTCGTAGGATCGAGTTAAAATAAACGCAACATTATTCCACTTGTGTTTAGTTTCTATAGGAACAGTTTCCATAGTTTCTAACGAACGAATTTCAGAAAAATTCCAGCATTCGCAAACATAAATTCAAATTCATACTCTCGCTCAAAAATCGTAAAAACCCAAAATTTCTACTTCTTTAAAAATCTCAATTTCAAATTCCCGACATTTTCGATCGCACATTCTCAAATTTTGACATTTTATTAATATAATATCATTTTTTCGAAAATTGTTCCCAATCAACTAAAATTTCCGTGCTGATTTTGAGGGAGTCATTAATAACTGCGGTTAAACATGTTCATTCAAGTGGATGTATATTTTAATCCAAAAACTCGTGACTTCTCCCATACTTCGTAAAGTGTACATAGAAACTTTGTAAAACTACGCTTATTTTGTTGAAACTCCTCAATAATCTACTCAATTTAACAATAGGAAGAATTGACAATATGAACCACAATTAAGGAATACAATAAAAATGTACATCGTACATCCTGCTCCGCAAAAAGTCTTCAATTACACAATAATTAAGTACCTCGAGACGCAAACTGCTTAAAAAATTAACGCATATCGAAAACTATTTTTCGCTCGATCCTCTGAAAAATTCATTTGGTCGTTTCTTTGTCTCGTGAGTGATATGTAAAAAATATACAAAATTAAACATCGAGTTAAAAAAATCTACTTTTATATTTTTTATAATAACGCATAGAGTTGTAAAAATTCGTGAACATAAGAAAAGGAAGCACTTTTTTTCATGAAACTACTCTGAAAACGTATATTTGTTGATGGAAAATATTTATTTTTGGAATATCGATGTTTTTGCATTTCGAGTTTCTTTCTTCAACAAACGGATTTTTAGAGCACGTTTTTTCGAGAAACTCGTGTTTTATACACGAATTTTCTTTTATATCTTAGTTTTAATGTTTGAATGGTTTGGACTCGGGACTCGAAAAATAAAACTGACGAAGATTATTATAAAATACGAAGCTCTCGACACTATTTTTATGAATTTATTTCTTTTGTATTATTTCTTACAATTTTTCTCGAATCGAAAGGAATTTGAGCCAAAGAAACTTTCTGCTATTATTTTGTAATTAAAAAATTTTTTTGGCTACGAGTCAACAATTTGAGAAAAATGTTGAAAGTTTTTTTTGTTATTTTTACGGGCACGGAGCAGAGTGAGATAAATGGGATCCCAGATAGCAGAAGGTGCAAAAGTGTAGAATTAATGTACATAGTATTAATTAATAATTATATCACAGACAACGAATAGCTGTATGCAGCTGGCGTTACGCAAGCGAATTCACTCGGAGAAAATCTACACTGGTAATTTTGATTCTTGTAAGAATTTTTAAAATCTCATTAGAATTTCCGAAATCTTATAAAATTTGTGGGTTTCTCATTAGATTAAATTTTTTTTTTTTTTTGAAAAATTCATGATTTTCTTGTCAAGTTTGACCTCATAAGAAAATTTACTCGAGAAATTTTTTTGCGTAAAACGAATTACGAAAATTTTTTCGATTTTTGATTCTTCTACGAATTTTCAAAATCTTATAAGACTTTTGAATTCCTCAAAAAATTTCCTTTTTTATTGTAAAATTCACGATTTTAATAAAAAAATTACGCGCGAAATTTTTTCACGTAAGAATTACAACATTTTTTTCGTAAAAATTACCTGAATAAGAAAATTTTTTATTAAGGTTTGTATACAGTCTTATTTATAAGAAAACAAAATCTCAAGAATTCCAAAATTCTTATAAAAATCAAAATTATCAGGGCAGTTTTTATTTTCTATTTTATGTGCAGATTTGTGAAGTTTCACAGGCTTTTTCCGAATGAAAAAATTAAAATTTGATTCATTTAGAAGCATTAAAAATTTTTTTTCGAGTGTAGCGAACTCGGGTTTGAATTATAACATAGAAATTTTTCGAAAAACAAAATTCTTGGTTATTATATGGTATTTTTTTCGAAATTGACTACATTTTTTGAGTTTTGTTCAATTTTTTTTCTTTGCGTGTATTTTACAGTTTATTTGTAACTTTTTTGGTTTTTTAACAAGTATTATTAGAATTAAAGAATAATTCATGATTTTGTGCTATAACGGATTTTCGAAAATTGTCTAACAGCGAATTTTAATTTGTAAAATATTCAACTTTTCGGGATTTTGTACATAAATAATTCATTTTGGCATTTAAATTATTTTATTCTAAAACTGTGCAATAAATAAATGATCCAACTGTATTTTTTAGAGCGTATACAATATTACACATTTTTCATTTTTTATCATTTTAAAAATTATGAACTTTATCATTCAAATTTCGATAATTTTTTCATTTATAAATTGTCATTTTTTCGAACTGAGGTAATTCAAAGTTTCTAAATGAAAATTTCCGAGCCAGAAAATTCATAAAATACAAGATTTTTGTCAATTTTCGAGTTTTTAAATTCAAATTTGGATATTTACGCATTTCGTTGTTTCGCATTCAGAAATTAAAATTGAATATTAAAAAAATCAAATTTTTCGTAGCTATGTCAAAGTAATCATTTTTTCACGAAATTTGGTAGAGATAGATAATGAGTGTCAAAAAATTATTTCGTAACATTTTTTGAATATATAACTCAAAAAAATTAAAAAAATAAAAACAATACGTTAATTGTAAAAGTATATTCCTTTCGAAAATTTTGAAATATAATTCAACTTCTCTTATCTCCATTCGAAAGTCATTTTAAAAAATATTGCAACTACACGAAATCATCTAAAATCCTACATTGCTCAAAGTACGGAAAATAAACAAATTACTGTAAGTATAATCAAAATTGAAATTAACATTTCTTCAATTTGCAATACTCATGAAAAATTACTAATTTTCCCAGACTACAAAATTCCGAACTACAAACTATGTACTACAAGATTTCGATGAAAAGTAAAAATTACAAAATTACAAAACCAAAAAAAAAAAAAATACGAAAAATCACTGATACAACGAACATTATCATACCTCTCTTCAATATTGATAAATTTTTCGTTTTCTTACACATTATTTGTAATCCCTCCATTATATTGCTCGTTTCTATAGAAAATTCCCTTTTTTTCGTAGTGTAACGATTACACCCAATCATCATAAATCTATCCAAACATGCAACAAATTTTCCAACAATCCATAAAGCGATTTCACCTTTCGTAACGATTTGTAATAGAATTTGCTATTTCAAACGAGTTTTCGATTCTCAGAAGTGAAGAACATTGAGCAAACGACTAAAAATGAAAAAATTGGCGTTTTTTCCTCAATTTTTCAAAATATCGAATTCGCCTATTTCGTACATTTCATTTTCCTATTAGCTTTTTTTGTCGCGCTATGTCAAAGCATTTTAAGATCTAAAAATTTACACAGTGCTCTAAAGCGTGAGATTTCGCGATCAATTGCTTAATTGACGGTTGAATTGATATAATTACGCATTAAACTTTTTGTTTTATTGAACAAAAATTGTTTTAGATTAAACTATTAATCGCAGGGTCGTTATAATTTAATTTTCGTATGTACATAAATCAATCGAAAATAGTAAATTAATGTTAATTTTACGCTACGATACATTTTGCTACGGAAATTGTAAAATAGATTTAATGTACGAAAGTAACAATAAACCAGTGGGGTCGGAAAAAATTTTTGAACATTCTGAATTTGAGTCTCTGGCATTTGAAATTTAGAAATGGGAAAATAAAAACTTTTGGAATAATTTGTGAATATTGAAATATTTTGAATTTCAGATGAGAGAATTTGAATTTGAACATTTGATAACCAGAAAAACGTTCAATTTTTAAATTACATATTCAAATAAAAAAATTTCCTATGCCAAAACATAAAATCCCACCTCAAACATTTAAAAAACGAAAATTCGAACTTAGAAGTTACAAAATTCAAGAGCTCCAAAATCGAAAACATCTAAAAAAAATCTTTTTTGTCTTGTATGAAAACCCTATTAAACAACTCTAAAATGCTCCTATAAAAAATGTTTTCCCGACACCACTGGTATAAAAATACAGTAATTTTCATTCCGAAACGTAACTTACTCTAAAGAAAAAAAAAATCACGTTTAATTATCTACATATTCCATATTCTATAAAAAAAAAAAACAAATTAAAAACACGTAATTCCAAACATTTCCAAGTATCAGTCTATTATAAAAAATGGCAGATTTACACCCTTAAAATTTTTAAATTTGTCAATTCAACTGTCAAATTTCTCTCTCCTCAATGTAAAAAACCATAATCACCATAATACATAACGACAAATCGGCCCTTTTTTATGACAGAAATAACCTCGATTGAAAACTGATATGACAGACGAAGCGGCAAAGCCTCATTTCCGATCCCAATCCACCCACCATACGGTTTCCAAGATGGCAGCCGACTCCGCCGCCATCTTGAAAAACGGTCATTTCAACGGTGGAAACGGAAATCGAAAACGCGAGTTATTTCGTAAACAGTACAGGGCGAAAATCGAAGCTCTAGAAGGCTCTAAATTCGGAATATCGCGCTATCTGGGAGCTGCTATGATTAAAAACGCGGAATAAGTGGAAGAGTACGAAATGCACGTTTTCTCGCCTCGAAATTCTCCGTTTTTGTCAGTCAGCGAAAGGTTTCTCGAAGGATCCTATTCGGTGGCGCAGGTTCAGGAGCTTGCGGCGCAGTCCAGCAGCTCTCGTGTAGTTTTCCGCGACTTCCAGGGGTCGCGGAACGCTCTGTTACGCCGCTTTTTTCTTCCGCAGCTCTCGCCGACTCAACGGGTTTGCCGCTGACATCGACACCGTCGGCGCGGTGCTCTTTTCGACGTCGGTCGTCGACACCGGTTTTAATTCTCTGTGACGTCAACGAGAATATGTTTCTATTTTGATTTTGACAGTAATTTTTTTGACACATGATTTTTCTACAATTCCAATATAAGTTGTTTACAATACTCAAAAAAATACTCGATCTGATCAAAAATTACCTGAATTTCATTTTTAGATGTTCTACTGTACGCGATTAGATTAAAAACCGAAACAGGAATGTGAAAAAGACGTTTGGTTACTCACAGTTTATACCCCCCCCCCCCCCGCTCCATATAAAATCAAAAGGCCCTTTTTAGGGCTACTAAATGATACATTCAAAAATGTCAGTCACCAAGTTTTGATCTGACCACCAAAACCGTCAAACAATGTCAAAGTATACGACTAATTTACCGGTAATTGAGAAGTTCCTCGTCGTCGGGTACCCTGGATATGAGGTCAAGCACCTCGTTATTGGGGACTGAATGGGGCCGAAAAATTTTCCGTGCAAACTTATTGACGCCCCAGGCGAGTATAAGGTATCTCACCGGGACCAAGTACAAAATCACGGTGACCAAGCTTGCCAGAAACATGGCCAAGTAGCTCAAATAAGGAACCGTGAAGTTGAAGAGGTTCTTGACTCTCTCGCAAAGGCTCGCGATGTAGCCTATCGAGTTCTGCACAGTCTGCGTCACGTCTTGAATAGCTTGAAGTCGCTCCTTCAAGCTTTTCTTCTCTTCCTACAAATGCGTCAACTCATTTCTCCGCATTCAAAATCGTACAGTTTTCGAGAGATCAATGAAAAATTACTTTTTCGCTTCGAAAATCGATTTTGACTGATTTTGGAACCCATTAAAAAATGCGACGAAATTTCAATCGCGCTAAGAGATAAATTTTAACAACTTCCAAGTTTTTCATTCTTAAATCATCCGACTTCCCAAATTCGAAGATTTTGTAAATATTGTAATTTTACATTGTTAGACAAATGTAACTTCAAACGTAAAATGAAATGTTTTCTGCAAGTGAATTATCAATCCGAAGTAGCTAAGTTGGTTAGAGCTACCGACATGAAATTTTGGAGGTCCTGGGTTCGATTCCCGGTTCGGTGGATTTTTTTCCTCGCAAAAAACATTTAATTTAAAAAAACTGAATGGGAAAATCGAAAACATCATAAAAATTATTATAATCCCATTGACAATCCGTTTAATCGATTTTGTGAAGTTTCCGATCAATCATTTCATTAATGATTAATCAAATAATCAATTCATTTTTCATTAATGAAATTCGTAAAAAACTCACTTTGTCCTTGTCGTCTTCGTCGTCGTCATCGTCTCCAAGGGTTGGCGAGCCGTCGTCTAAAAGAGTCGAGTCCCCGGAATCTTGGACGTTCTGCGAAGTTTGGAGGGAAAAAGGCGCCCCGGTGAGCATGGCCACCTGGAAGCAAAAAGACGGGAATCAAGTTTCGATCGACGCAATTTCCTCGTTTTCCTCCATTTCTGGCCATTTTCTCGACGTGATTGGCACTTACCCCGTAGTATCTGGCGAGGATGAAAACGGCCGCAGTAGGGATCATATAAGGCTCGAAATAGTAACATCCCAGTACAAAAACTATTAGAGCTATGACGCTTCGCAGCTTATTTTCCCATTCCCAGCAACTCCTGTGAGTCAAGAAACGAAATATCATTTTTTTTACCGTATTTGTCTAGTTTACAACATTTTCGAAGATTCGAAAGATATTTGTTACATTTTTACAGGGGCGCAAGCAGAGGGGGGTTTTAGGGGTTGAAACCCCTCCCGAAATCGAAAAAGATGTAGTGTTTTTGTAAGTAAAATAAAGAAGAGAATCTAAATTGAAGTTATGAATGAATTTCTAAAATTAGAAACTTCGAAATTACACATTTTTACTAAATTTAGAAATTTTTGAATAGTCCGAAACTTCCAAAAATTGTGAAATGTTTGAAAATTGAAAGTTTTCAATTTTTTTGACTCTAAAAATTTTTTCAATTATAAAAAGTTCAAGTGATTCGAAAAAATCGAAAACTTTGGAAATTTCCAAAAATTTTTAAGATTACGAAAGTTTGAAAAGTCTCGAAAAAGTATGAAAATTTTGTAATTTCGCAAAACTTATGAATATGTCAAAATTTGAGAATTCCGAAACGTAAACAATTTTAGTGATTCGAGAAATTATATTAACTCTGACAGTTTTAGAAATTCCAGAAACTTTGAGAATTTCGAAGATCTCGCACTAAAATTCCTGAAACTTTGGAATTTTTATGTAAAATCTAAGAATTTTGAAAAATCGGAGCATTACGAAAATTTTTATTATCTGGAATACTTTGTCAAGTCCAAAAATGTCGAGAGGTTTAAAAGTTTCGAAAATTTATAGAATTTCAAAAATTTTTAGTTTCAAACATTTCGTATGTATTCAAAGATTCAAGTACATATTCCAAAAAAACGGAAAATTTTCAAAAACTTTGGAAGTTTCGAGAATTTAGAAAATTTCAAAAATTACAAGAATATTACAAATGTCAGAAGTTTAAAAAATTATGAGAATTTAAAAAATTACAGGAACTGAAAAAGTTACGGGAATTTTGGAAACTCCAGGAACTTCGAAAATTCGGAAAAAATTTTTTTTTTTTGAAAACCTCTCCCGAAAATTTTTTCTGCGTGCGCCCTTGCGTTTTTAGAATTTATTAAACTTTTTCCTTTTAGGTAACTGAAAATTCTCTCCAATTTCCGGAAATCGTTAATTTTTTATAATTTTTACAATAGTATATTCCTAAAAAAATCTTGAATAATTCAAAAATCTTGAAAATACACAAAAAATCCTCATATTTCAAAAATTTTTAATGTACTAATTTCCAAAAGTTATACAAACATTCCAATACAAAATTTTCAAACTTACGCAAAAATTTATTTTATTCAACGCCCGCAAGAAATATGTAACTTCTTGGCCCTGCTGAGAGTGGACGAAATTATGGATTACCTGATTGTTGACGTATGGCATGCGAGTAATGAACTCGTTCGCCCACTAGTGGGCGAATAAGCTGTTCGCCCACGCTCATCTGAACGACCTATAGCTATTTACTCACTCACTCTCAGTTTAGCGACCGTTTTGCACACGGATAATGGAAACAAGATGGCGGACGAGCGACTCGACATATATCGAAACGTCAAACTCCCCAACCTTAACCTCAAAATTACAAAACTGTGTATTGCTAGATAGTTACTCTAAGGGCGATTGTTGCTGATTCCACTCGCGTGTTGCCACACTCGCTACGCTCGTGAGGTAATCTCCACGCTCGAGAAATCTCCTTTTTCTCCCACAAGTCTCACAATATACTATTTTCGAAATAAATTCCAAAATACCAAAACTCACTGAATGTATTTTCCGATGTCTATAAAAATGACGATGATTGCTTTGAGCCGCAGAACGTTTCTAAGGAAGACTTGTCTTTTGAACTTGATCTCCGGCTCCATGTACTTTTTCTCTTTGGGGTTGACGGTTCTCAAGAACGCCCGCAGGATGTTCCAAATGACCGTCATTTCCAGCAGAATCTGGGGGTTGTTGCCTTTCGCTCGGCTCCTCAATTTTTTGTCTTTCAGCGCGTACCAGCGTTTCTCCCCGTTTCTTATCCGCAAAAGGGGAATCGCGACTTTGCCGAGGAACTCGACTTTGTGGTCCCGATCCTCGTCGTACACGGTCACTTCTAGTACCGCGTTTATGTCTTTAACGTTACTGCAAAATTAACGTATGTTTAACAAATGTATAAGATGTGTATATACAATTTATGCTTACACATTCTGCAAAGCGTACAATTTTTTCGAAAAAAAACGCGAAATAATTCGACGATAAAAAAAATTGAAAACGAAAAATTAAATTATTTCAATTAAAATGTTCGAATATTCGAATCTGATACTCTTGCGATTTGTAAATTTCATCATTTTCCAATCAAGAGGAATATTTTTGGGGTAAGAGGAAACGTTTAAGAAATGGAAAAATTTTTATTTCCCAAAATAATGTATCCGAGTACTCACAACGTGAATATTTTCTGCCAATTCGGTGTCAAAGTTTTGTACTCCGTTTGAGTTTGAAGCCTGGAGTTTATGAGTTCGAGGACACAAAAAGGGTCGCTTTTTCCTCCGAGATCAGCCGCTGCCAATCCTTGTGCTCTGTAAACCTGAAAAATATTTCCAATTTCAAACAATCAAAAAAGGGATTTATTTATCAAGAAACGTAAAAACTATAATTCGATTCTAAATTTAAAAAATGTGCAAATTTCTACAAAATGTTTACAAATTCCGAATTGCAGCAAAAATCCCGAAAATTCATATATCGTTCCATATAAACATTTTCGAAATAGTTTGAAAACCTGGAAACTTAGAAAATTTGAAAAATTGACCTAATTTCAGCAAAAATCCCGAAAATTCACAAATCGTCCCAAAGAAACATTTTCGAAATAGTTCAAAAATAAGGAAATTTAGAAAATTCGAAAAACTAACCGACTTTCAGCAAAAATCTCGAAAATTCACAAATCGTCCCATATGAAACATTTTCGAAATAGTTCGAAAACCTGGAAATTTAGAAAATTCGAAAAATTGACAGAATTTCGGCAAAAATCCCGAAAATTCATAAATCGTCCCAAAGAAACATTTTCGAAATAGGTTAAAAACCTGGTAATTTACAAAATTCGAAAAATTAACCGAATTTCAGCAAAAATCTCGAAAATTCATAAATCGTCCCATGTAAACATTTTGGAAATAGTTCGAAAACCTGGAAATTCAGAAAATTCAAAAAATTAACCGAATTTCAGCAAAAATTCCGAAAATTCATAAATCATCCCATATAAACATTTTCAAAATAGTTCCAAAACAAGGAAATTTAGAAAATTCGGAAAATGGACCGAATTTCAGCAAAAATCCCGAAAATGCATAAATCATCCCATATAAACATTTTCGAAATAGTTCGAAAACCTGGTAATTTACAAAATTCGATAAATAAACCAAATTTCATCAAAAATCCCGAAAATTCATAAATCATCCCATGCAAACATTTTCGAAATAGTTCGAAAACCTAGTAATTCAGAAAATTCGGAAAATTAACAGAATTTCAGCAAAAATCCCGGAAATTCATAAATCGTCCCATATAAAAATTTTTGAAATAGTTCGAAAACCGGGAAATCCAGAAAATTTGAAAAATTAACCAAATTTCCCAAAATTCGAAAATTTCCGAAATGCTGACCTTGACGGTCAAATGCCCAACGTCTCGCGGGCGCTGTAGAGTGTTGGCGAAGGAGTATTTGAGGATGCGCTGTTGGCGCTCCTGGGGCGACTCCTCGTGGGCGGCGAGGTCGCTGATGGTCTCGCTGGCGGTGGTGCCGCTGATGGTGAGCAGGAGGAATATGCTCCCGGCGCCGTCCTCGAGGTCGCGCCAGAGCCGGTGCGTCGTCTCGCGCTCCAAGCTCGCCAGGTCGATCACGGCCCGGCCCATCAGGTCGTCCTGGTGGCTCTTGTCCCGGTCCCACAGCGTCACCTCCAGTTCCTGACCCAAGTACGGGTCCTCGTACAAGTGCAGGTCGAATTGCTCCAGCCACACGGGGCTCAACGTCTTGTTCGCTACTTTCGATTTGTACTTCTCGGTGCCTAATCTGATGACACATAAACGATTTATTTTTGATTTCCTGGATTTGGAAATTTTGTTATTTGAAATTAAAGTCAAAAAATTTCTGAACTCACCTAAACTTTACATAAGGATCCGACAAGCCATCGATGTCCATCGGCAGGAGGTTCTTCGCCTCGACCAAAACGATCGTCACGACGGAGCTCCAAATCTGCGACTTCAATCTCCGGTTCACGTCCGCGAGTCGATTGCTCCTTTGGAAATACTGCAAAAAAAATCATCGAATCTCGTTCAATCTCGGTCGTACGACCAAGAATTCAGAATCGCCATCACCTTTTCCATTGCAGCAGAAAAAAAATTACAACTCGAAATTATAAATTTCACAATTGAAGAAAAATTACACATTAATTTGAAGAAAATATTTTGCTGGTTCCAAAAATGTTGGAATTTGTCGACTTATTAATTAATTTTCGAATTCGTCAACTTTGGCACATTCAAAATTTATTTCTGAGTGTAAACATTTGAATTTTGGAATTTTCTAAATTTTCATGCGGAAAATTCGAATTTATGAAATCCTGATTTCCGAACTCCACAAATTTTGAATTTTCGGTTACATTTTCGAATTTGGTAGTTTATGAATTTTTGGTTTGAAATTCACACGTTTTTTAAATTTGAAAATTGTGAAAGAAAACATTTTTTCATCAAAAAATACGGAAATTTCAGTTCGTAAATTTTGAAATTGAGAAAGTTATAAATATAAAGACTAAAAACTCAAACTTCGAAAATGCAAAGTTTAAATGAAAAATTACAGAATCGTGGAAATAGATGAATTTCTTTTTCAAATGTTGCAGAATTTATGAAATTGTCTGAATGGTTGAAATTTTTCGAATGTTTGAAATTCATGAAAATGCATAATAAATCGAATGCTTAAAGCATTCGATTTATTATGTATTTTACTTTCGGACTCGACATTTTTTCAAATGTTGAGCTTGAGAAAAACGAAAATTGAATTTAAAATTAAATAAAATTCGTGAAAATTAATAACTTTGATAGTTTAAGAATTTTTAACACAGTTTTTAATCGCAAAACCATACGAAGTTTCACGAATTGGAAATTCTGCACTTTTACGATGTAAAATTAATACAATTTAAAATTTGAATATATTATTCTGAACGTAATTTCCATAAATTTCGAAAATTTTAATAAAAAGATTCCAAATTCATAGTTAAAAAGTTTTTGAACTTTGCACTAAGTTTGAATATCCAATTATTTCGAAAGTTGAAATCGAATTCGAAGTCGAACTCGAAATCGAAATCAAACTCGAACTCGGAATCGAAATCGAAATTAAAAAATTTTAAAATATTTTCCTTCGTAAACTTCGTAATTTTTCCAAAATTCCAAAATTGTCTCCAAAATAACTTCAAACATTTTTAGGCTCAAGAAATTCCAACTTCAAAAAATTTCGTATCCAATTCAATAAATTCACGATTCGTAAAATATCCAACTCTCAACTTCTAAAAATTCCGAAATCCCAAAATTAAAAAATTCCCACAATCAAAATATTCAAATTTTGGACTTCTGTCACTCAAAAGTTCTCAAAATCCCAATTCCAAGTACCTACACACATTAAATAAATCGAGAATCACCACAAAATTAAAAAACTCCCGAAATACTTCGTAAATCTCACAACACTCGTCTCTAAATCAACCAAACAATATTAAATCAGACAAAACGCCAAAAAAACCTGTTATCAAGCCAAAAAAACACTTCAATTCCAAATTTCAACAAAATATTTCTAAACCCAAAAAAACCTTTTCCGAATCCCCGAAAATACGTTACCCTTTGAATATCCCAGATCCTCTCCTTCACGTTACTTTTGAACTTATCAAGGAAATCTCTCCGCCTGTCATTTTCAATAGGAAAATCGCAGTTTTCCAAGCTTTCCGAGCTTTCGCCTTTGACATTTCCAACTTCGATTCTCGGCTCGGAAGCTCTCGAGCCTCGACTTTCCTCCTCCCCCTTGGAATTTCGATCTCCGAATTTATCTTTGTTTTGCAACTCGCTGTCGGAGCTGTAACCTCTGGTGTCTGAAACTCGCGGGGGCACTTCCAGACGTTGCAGACAGGGCGATTTTCGCAAATTTTCCAGGATTTTCCGTTCCGTTGGGCCTAGATTTTTTTGGGGGCCGCTTTTGGGAGGGTCTGTGGAGGTTTTTTCGTTTTTTTCCGGGTCTTCCTTGGCGGGCATTTCGCGTTGCGGGGTGGGGGACTTTTTTCCTAAATTTCTTCGTGACAGAGCTTTTTCGTAACTCACTTTTACCTGGATTTACAGTGGTTTTGTGGTGAGATTTTTTGTTTTTTTGAGATTTTGAGAGGTCGTGATCTCCGCGAAATCGGTTAAAATTGGTTTTTAGAGGTTGGTAGAAAAAGTGATTTTCCAGAGTTTAGAAGTTGTCTAAATTTGGAAAAATTGCGAATTATTAATTCTTATTTTACAAAAATATGACGACTATTGCAAAATTTTAAACTAAAGCAAAAATCGAAAAAATGTAGAATTGAATAAAATTAATACAAATTTTCCATTTTTTAAACCTAAGAAATTTACAACATTCACGAATTCGACATTTTTTTAATTAATTAAAAAAAATCTTTTAAAGATTTTTAACAGTAAAAAATAGTCAACATTTTGAACAGAATCGCGAATTTTTTAGATTCATGCACTCATTTTATTATTTTGCTCAATTTTAAATTTTATCCAAAATGGAAAAATTTGCGAATCTCATGAATGTAGAATTAACAATGTCCGCAAAATTTTGATATCGAAATATCAATAATAGTAACAGATCCAAAACTGCTCAAAATTAAGAAATTGTTTAGATTTCGAATAATTGTACGTTTCGTAATTTTTTTCTAATATTTTATCATCTCACAAAATGTTGTAGAATTTTCAAGATTACAGCCAGAATCGGAAAAACATTTGTTCATTCTCAAAATTTTGGATTCATTAAAAAAAATTCAAAACAATTCCAATTTTTCTTAAAAACTTGAAAAATCTGCGATTTCTGCAAAATCGTAAAAATTGTCAAATCCTCCCAAATTTGAAAACATTTTCCAAGTTTAAATACTCTCAAAATTGGAAAAATTGCAAGTTTTCCAAAAATTCTAATAATTTGAATATTTTTTAAAAATTCGAAAAATTTCAACTATTCAAAAAATCTCATAAATTCTGCAAAATTAAAAAAAATGCATCTTTGTCCACAATTCTGTAATATTTCAATTTGAAATAACAAATTTGAAAAATTTCTATGTTCAGGAATAAAAAATAAAAATCTCCAAATTTAGAAATTTACACGTGACCCTCGGACTCCAAAATTACGAAAGCTCAAAATCGAGTACGTCTAAATTTCCGTATATAAAGAAAATTTGAAAATTCTCCATTCTTTAATCCAAAATAATCAACAAAAACACTCAAAACTCAAAAAAAAAAAAAAAACCGTCTCATTCTCGGCTTACGTAATTTTCACTCGAAAGAAATCTAAACTCACAACCCGATAATAATACGGCACGTTGTGAAACAAAGTGTTACGATGAGTCGCAAAAACATGCAATCATTAACAAATTTATGCATTTTCACACAAACTTCAAGCAAATCTTCAGTTCCCAAAAATATACATAGAATTTTTACGAAAATTATGAAAGATTAAAAATTTGTTTGCAAATTCGTTTGACTTGCAAATTTACAATGTTCGCAAAATTTTAAAGATTTCTCAACCTTAGTGAATATCCTAAACTTTTTAAAATTGAAAAATTATCAAAGTTTCGAAAAATTGAAAATTTCGTAAAATGTTTTTAATTTTATTCTCTCCCAAAATGTTGCAGAAATTTGAATCACAGCGAAAATCGAAAAAAATTCTTAATCCCGAAATTCGGGATCTAAAAACTCCAATTTTTTCAAAAACTTGGAAAATCTGCCTGCAAAATCGTAAAAATTTTCAAATCCTCACATTTTCCAAGTTTAAAAACTCTAAAAATTAAAAAAAATGTCAGTTTGTCAAAAATCCCAATAATTCGAACATTTCGCAAAAATTCTAAAAATTCCTCCAATTTTTCATAACTAAATAAACACCCTGCGAAACTTCAAATTGAACCAAGTTGTTCACGTAATCCGATCCGAGATTTCCCAAACTATTTCCAACTTCTAAGAACTGAATTATCGGCAAAAGTTAGTGAAAACATCGCGAAAAGCCCTGGGAAATCCGTCTAAAGAAATCCCCCGGAGTAAAAATAAAGTACTTCAATTAATTGGACCGAATTCATAAAAATGAATGAGCAATTTAAGTTCGTTTTTTATCGACGCCCCACAAATAATTGCGAAAATTTGCAATTCTTATCAAATTTCTCTCTAAAGTGGTACATATTTTTCCATTTTATCACATCTTATCAAATCTCCGAATTTCCCGAAAAGAAAATCGTGAAAAAGTTCTATGTTATCAATGTACGAAATAATTAGCGAACTTCTGCACACAAAAAAAAATACCTGTTCGTGTTATCAACGCTATTTCCGTAGGCCAATAAAAAATTCGATAAGAATAATCGAGTTATGAATCATCCTAGATGAAAATTCACACTTTAGAAGATTCGAAAAAAGCACCTGTTAAACGACTGCATTTTTGTGAACAAAAAGTTTGTTTTGCGTTTAACTCGAGTTAATTAATTAATTTATTCAGTTCGTTAATTGAATCGTTTGATTTATTAACTTTTTCAATTAATTTGTTTATTCATGAACTCGATTTAAAATTTCGAAATGTTTTTATTTGGAATTGAACATTAATTATTGTTAATTATTTAGGAATTAGAACAAAAAATGTGTTTTGTGATGTTAGAAGAAGAAAGAAAAAAATTAATTTCGGAAAATGTCGTGTTTGGGTGATTTTTTATGCGTGACGCGTCGGTCACACGCGGTTTTTATTTTCTTGCTTGGTCGGAGAGATTACGCGCACGCGATTTTCATAGTTCAATTACCCAAATCGTATTTTCTTTGATGTAATTGCTTCAGCTGATTGAGTTTTCTAGTTTTTGACGAGTTGATTTGTATCAGAATATTACGAAATTGTGAAATCATGGAACTTTTGAATTATTTTGGGATGAAAAAATGATGGAAACAATGATTTTTGGGATCATGATTTTTGGAGCTTCAAATTCTACAATTTTTTTTTTGTTTCTAGTAGAAAATTTAGATTTTTTTATGTAGTAGTGTATTAAATTTATGTATTTCTTGCTAGTGAATACGAATTTTTAAATTCGGGAGTCTAAAATTCCACGTAAAATTTTTAAATTCGAAAAAATTTTTTTACGTGGAATCTTAAAATTCGGATCTCTGGATGTTTCGTGAAATTTTCAAATTTTCAAATTTGGATTTGGCGTAAAATTTTACAATTGATACTTAGATTTTACGTGAAATTTTCAAATTCTAAACTTTGAATGTGACGTGAAATTCTCAAATTAGAAACTTTGAATTTTGCGTGAAATTTGCAAATTCTAAATTTTGGATTTAAAGTAAAATTTTCAAATTACAAACTTTTAATTTTGCGTGAAATTTTCAAATTCCAAATTTTTGATTTAAAGTGAAATTTTCAAATTATAAACTTTGAATTTTGAATAAAATTTTCAAATTTTAAATTTTGAATTTAAAGTGAAATTTTCAAATTTGAAACTTGAAATTTGACGAGAAATTGTCAAATTCTGAACTTTGACGTGTACGTGTTAATTTCACATTTCAAAATTTGAATTTTATGTAGATTTTTGAAATTATAAACTTTAAATTTTACCTGAAATTTCAAGATTATAAAATTTTGATTTTGCGTAAAATTTTCAAATGCTAAAATTCAGATTATACGTGAAATTTTAAATTCGAAACTTTGAATTTCACGTAACACTTTCCAAATCAAAAATTTCGATTTTACGTAAAATTTTTGAATTCTAAGCTCATAACTTTTTATTTCTGAATTATTCCAAAACCTGAAAACTTCCCAATTCTTTTGCAACATTCTTTACATAATCAAATATTCTATCATTCGCAAAATTTTCCATTTTTATGAAATTTCCTCCTAAATCCAAAAAATTAGCATAAAATTAAAACAAAAAAAGTGAATTCCAATTGATACACATAAAAATTTAAAAATTCAATAATTTACAAAATAAATGATTTAGTGATTAAAAAAGGACGAAAACAATAATTTTTCATTCTCACACTTCAAAATTTCCAGAATTTCACTCCAAATTTTACCCCCCCCCCCCACCTCCCTCCCCCTCCCCCTAGCTAATCATGTGCTCGCTCAAGCATATCAAAACAAACAAAAAACCGTAAAAATGTCCAAACTGCCAAAAATCGAGAATTATGTAAGTCTATCTTCGCCTCAACTTTTTCCAAAAACCTCAAAAAACCGCAAACTCCACAAAAAACAGTCCCCCCCGATCTTACTCTTTCCGGTATAATTTTCCGAATTTCTTGATTTCTCTGCAGATTTTCTGTGATTTTCTCGATTATCCTGAAAGACACCGGCCGCGATTCCTCGCCGGCGTCTTCCCCGACGATAAACGCACTTTCCCCGTCTTCGATAACCACCGCGTGTCTTTTCCGGCTCTCCTCCCTCGATTCCAGGCATCGAGTTTTCACTCCGAAACTTTCCGACATCGTTTCACTCACGATTTCCCGATATTTCCCGGCGAAAAACAATAGCTCGGGCTACTCCGACGTGACCTTGGAACCGGGCATGATAAGAGCGATAAAAACGCGTTCAGAGCGGATTGAGCTACGCGCTTGCACGCGCTCTACTAACGCTTTTGAGGCTCTCGATCTCGCTCGATCAGCTTTTCGTAGCCCCACCCCGAAAACGTCATGTTTATTTTTCTTCTTCGCCTCGTGTATTTATTTTCTTCGAGACTTTTTTTCGTTTCCTCGCGGTGGAAAATAGATTACGTATTTTAGCAGCGTTGGAAAAAAAAGTTTGGGGGAAAATTGTTGGTAATTACGAGAAAATTTCGTGATATATTTTTAATTTTTGAGGATTTTTCAGATGTTTGAAGCTGAGCTTTTTTTTTATTATTGAATTTGGTATGTTTTTGGGCGAATTTTGGAACTTTCGAATGTTTTAAATAACGAGGGAAAACTTTTGAATTATTAAATGTTCATACCTAAAATTTTGAACTTTCATTAGAAATCCGAAACTTCGGACTGAAAATATTAATTTTTGAAAATTTTGAATGTTTAAAATAACGAGGAAAAACTTTTGAGTTATTAAATTTTCATACCGAAAATTTTGAACTTTCATTAGAAATCCGAAACTTCAAACTGAAAATATTAATTTTTCGAAATTTTGAATATTTCAAATAACGAGGAAAAACTTTTGAATTATTTAATTTTCATACTTAAAATTTTGAACTTTCATTAGAAATCCGAAACTTCGAACTGAAAATATTAATTTTTCAAAATTTTGAATGTTTAAAATAACGAGGAAAAACTTTTGAATGATTAAATTCTCATACCGAAAATTTTGAACTTTCAATTTTGAACTTTCATCAGAAATCGGAAACTTCTAATTGAAAATCTTAAATTTTCAACATTTTGAATGTTTAAAATAACGAGGAAAAACTTTTGAATGATTAAATTTCCATACCGAAAATTTTGAACTTTCATTAGAAATCCGAAATTACGAACTGAAAATCTTAAATTTTCAAAATTTTGAATGTTTAAAATAACGAGGAAAAACTTTTTAATTATTAAATTTTCATACTTAAAATATTTTAAACTTTCATCAGAAATCTGAAACTTCGAACTGAAAATCCTAAATTTTCAAAATTTTGAATGTTTTGGACAATGAATAAATTTTAACATATCTAATTTACCGAACGAAAATATTTCAAGTTCGATGATTAATTTCGATATTCCAAATTCACGACAATTTTTTTCATCGAAGGGAACATTTTTTGAAATTTTCAAAATTTCGAATATTGAACGAAAAATAAAATTTGGAGTAATCAAATTTACCTTCATAACATTTCAAGTTTAGTTATTCATTTTTAATTACTTTTTATCAGAACTCAAAAATTTTGAGTTGAAAATTCTACAATTAAAAATTTTCAAATTTTGTTGCCTTATGATGTACATCGTAAAAATTTGAAATTTTACGAACTTTGATTTTGATTTTCAAAAATTTCTAAGTTTTGATTTTTGGAATTCGTGAAATTCATACTTATGGCATTCCAAATTTTCGAATTTTATGTATCATTTTTATCGAATTCCAAACTTCTAACTTTCGAGTCTTAAACAAAAATTTTCATACTTTTGAATTTAAATTTTGCACATGTTGAAACTATTTTCGAAATTTCGAATTTCAACATTTTTAAGTTTCAGATTTAAAATTACAAATTTTCGATTTGTATTATTTTCAAATCGAAGTTTCAAAATGTTTCCGATTGAAATTTAAATTTTTTCAAAGTGTTAGATCATTCAATTAATATTACAAAAATTCAAAATGACGAATTTCACATAATTTAGAATTTTTTAAATTCAGTCATATTCGAATCGGGAATTTTCTACTGTAAATTTTTTTTCAGAATTCGTATTGTATGTTAAATTTTCAACATTTTCAAACTCCAAAATTTAAAATTTTGAATTTGGCTAATTTCTCAACTACAAAATTTAACAAAAAAAAAATATAAATTTCAATTCCAAAAAATACACAAATTTCAAATACCCAAACTCAAAAATAAGTAAAACTGAAATTGCAAAATTAAAAATTCCCCATTTCAAATTTCCGAATTTTCGATTTTTTCATTTTCGAACTCCATAATTCAAAAACCCAAAACTCCGAATTTTCAGATTTCGATTCCCAAAAATTTTTCATCAATAAATCTCTGAATTATTCTACCAAAAATTCAATTTTCCTAACGGTTTTTCAAATATCAACTGGAATATGTACTTCGAGAGGAGAAAAATACGCAGATCATTTTTTAGCGCGACGTTTAGCTCCAATTAACGGGGTTTTCGATGTGTTGGACATAAGTCGTCGGAGACGTGACGTCTGCTGAGTCATGACTTTTTTCCGGCGAGGTGATTTTTCATCTTTTGTTGTTTGTTTATTGTCGAATTCTCGTGAATCGATCGACCATGATCGCGTCAAAGGGTCGCTTACGAAATAATTTCAATATCGGGATTTCCACTTGAAAAGTGCTCCAAATGATTCATACGTGAATTTCTTGACACATTTTCCAAACAAAATTCTGGAATACATTTTTTTCGAATTCTTCGATTTCTCCAATTCTCCAATTCCCGAAAATTTTTTTGAATTAAAAAATTTTTGAACATCGGATAATCAGAAAATACGATCCTCAAAATTTAGGAAAACTTCAAAATTTCGGATCGACAAAATATATAATATAAATTAATCATAATCAAATTCCTAAATTGGAATTTTCGAAAATTTTTTAAATCGAATCTTCAACTTTCGGAAAATTTCCAAGTTACAAAATTTTACGTAAAAATAATTAATTTAGAAAATTAATATTCAAAACATTTAAAAAAATTCTGAAAATAAAACGACTAATTTTTTTCATCAAATCTGCACTCAAAAACTCCCCAAAAATTTCCCCCTCCTCCTCCTAATAAAATCCGTAAAAATGTAAAAAAAGATCGGCAAAACGCTTGACATTGAAAAAAAAACCTAAAAATTTTTGAATATTAGATAATTAAAAAATACGATTTCCAAAATTTCGGAAAACTTTAAAATTTCGGAGCGACAAAATATCGATCAAAATTCTAAATTGAAATTTTCGAAAATTTTCAGAATCGAATCTTCAACTTTCGAAAAATTTCCAAGTTACAAAATTTTACGTAAAAATAATTAGTTCGTTTCAAATTTAGAAAATTAGTATTCAAAACACTTCAAAAAAATTCTGAAAATAAAACGACTAATTTTTTTCATAAAATCTGCACTCAAAAACCCCCCAAAAACCTCCCCCTCCTCCTCCAAATAAAATCCGAAAAAAATGTAAAAAAAGATCGGCAAAACGCTCGACATAGAAAAAAAAAACGTCAAAATTTTTGATCAGATAATTAAAAAATACAACCCTCGAAATTTCGGAAAAATTAAAAATTTCAGATCGACAAAATATCGATCAAATTCCTAGATTGGAATTTTCGAAAATTTTCAGAATCGAATCTTCAACTTTCGAAAAATTTCCAAGTTACGAAATTTTACGTAAAAATAATTATTTCTTTCAAATTTAGAAAATTAGTATTCAAAACATTTTAAAAAATCCTGAAAATAAAACGACTAATTTTTTCATAAAATCTGTACTCAAAAACCCTCCCAAAAATCTCCCCCTCCTCCTCCAAATAAAATCCGAAAAAAATGTAAAAAAAGATCGGCAAAACTCTCGACATCGAAAAAACAACTTTTTTATTTTTCGGAAACTGACAACTCAGAACCAACAAAAAAAAAAAACGTTTTTGAATATTATTTTGATTACGAAATGATTCAAAAAACTTTTTTTTTGCTTCGTCATTAATTAAAGAAAAATTGGAAAAATTATCATTACGTACGGAGTAAATATTTTTCCATCTCCCTCTACTTCCGCCCCTGAATTCACACCTTTCTACCTTCTATAATAACGGGTTTCGGAAATCTTTACCTGCTCTTTCTCCTGTTGGTTTCGGGGCCACAAAGTGGCCGTGACGTAAATTTCGCCGAGATGTTGCCCGGGCCTTTTTGGGTCCTTCAATTCCAAAGTAATGTCCTGCGGTTGTCCTAAATCTAACTGGGTCAACTCTAACGGCGCCGCTCCCATGAAATCGTCTTGAAGGCCCCAATCGTAATCGAATACCTATTTTACGAAAATTCTTCGATTTTTGCGATTTTCTATCATTTTTTGCGATTTCCAATGATTATCGATAATTTTTGTCAGTCTCAAAATTTGTTAAAATTCAGGAAAAATTTGAAAATGAAAAATAAAATAGTGTATTTATCCGTAATACAACTACGGATAAATATAAATTCAAATTAATCAAAATTAACTTAAATTTTCTATACGTAATACAATTACGGATAAATACAAATTAAAATTCATCAAAATTAACTTACACTTTCTATTAGAGTTTACAACAAAAAACATGCAAAAAAAAGTAGATTAAATAATTTTTAAAAATTCCAAACAAGTTACATAATTATTGATAATAATTTTTGTCAATTTCGAATTTTGTTGAAATCGGTTGAAATTAAAAAAAGACTCGACAGTAGCGACAAAAATGTGTTTTAAAGTATCCTGAAATTTTATATTCGAGTTTAAATGAAAAAAATTAAACAAAAAAATTATTTGGGTGCATATATTATATAAAAAATTATCATTTATTGCATTACCTTAACATTTAACGGTTGAAAAGGATCCTCAATAGGCAAAGTCACACTGTCATCCCAAGTTGGATTTAAATCTATAAAAAACGAAAAAAATACAAAAAATTTCACCGTTAAAGCAGATCTTTTTTCTGGAATCGAAAATACAAATTTCAACATTAAATTTTGAATGAAAATTCTTCATTAATTTGAACAATTTTTCATTTGCTTACCTCTATAAACCGTCCTCGATTTGAACAAAAGTCGCCCTGAACATTTTATTTTCACGTACGGATCGCTCAATCCTGTAAAAAAAAAAAAAAATCAAAATTCTTTGTGATAGACGAATCAAAAAATTTGTTAGTTTCAAAGCTCAGAATCCTCGTTCTGGTAAGTAAAAACTGGGAAATCTGAGATATTTCCAAAACTTCACAACTTAAAACTCCAAAAATCTCCTAAATATCAAATTGTATAAAAATTCGTCAAAACTTAAAAATCCCGAAAATTCAAAAATTAAAAAAAATGTTCAGCTTCTATACATGCGAGTAAACTAGAAAAAAATTACAACAAGAATTCGAACATTCAAAAAGCTCCCGAATATCAAAATTCATAAAAATTCGTAAAAACTCAAAAATCCCGAAAATTCGAAAATTACGAAAATATTCAGCTTTTACACTCGCGAGTAGACTAGAAAAAAATTACAACAAAAATTTGAAAATTCAAAAACTCCCAAATATCAAAATTCATAAAAATTCGTCAAAATTCAAAAATCCCGAAAATTCAAAAATTACGAAAATATTCAGCTTCTACACTCACGCGTAAGTTGAAAAAAAAAAAAAAAAAAAAAAAAAAAAAAAAAAAAAAACAAACAAAAAACATTCATAAAAATTCGTAAAAACTTAAAAATCCCAAAAATTGAAAAATTACAAAAACGTTCATCTTCTACATTCGAGAGTGAACTAAAAAAAATTACAATAAGAATTCGAACATTCAAAAAGCTCCCAAATATCAAAATTCATAAAAATTCGTCAAAACTTGAGAATCCCGAAAATTAAAAAATTACTAAAATATTCGTCTTCTACACTCGCGCGTAAATTGAAAAAAAAAAAAAAAAAAAAAAAATTAAAACAAAAAAAAAAAAAAAAAAAAAAAAAACAAAAAAAAAAATAAAAAAAAAT
>JAPYZK010004672.1:0-16167 GCA_030522785.1 Platygaster equestris
GGTTCTAGACTAGTCTTGCATATACTACTCTCGAATGTTCTAGAACTTCGTTAGAAGAAAACATATTTTAATCGAAAGAAAAGTGTCGCAAGACTTTCTAACCAACTCAATATTCCAAAATCGTTTGTCGAAAAACGAGTGTCGGGTTTATGTCTTTCGAGAAACTGATCTTTCGGGAAAATGGTCTGTCGGAATATTTCAAAATTGTTCACCGGAAAACGAGAGTCGGGAAATCGGTCCGTCGGGAAAATGATGTGTCGGTATATTTTAAAATTGTCTGTCAGAAAAAAAGTTATCGGGAAAATGGTCTGTCGAGATATTTCAAAATCGTTTGTCGGGAAACGAGTGTCGGGTAAGAGCCTGTCGGGAAACTGTCTTTCGGGAAAACGGTATGTTAAAATTATTCATCAAAAAACGAGTATCAGAAAAAAATATAAACCCTCCCCCTTATCAGAACAAAACAATCCCCTCACCTGTAATACAAGATCATCCCCCGTTGCCGATCAATGATCTCCGAGTAATGCGCGGCGTCCTCCAAACTCTTCGTCTTCGACCTCCTGGACCTCTCGGCCCAATTGAGCGCCTCCTCCGGTCTCCCTAACCCCACCAGCACCTTCTGCAGCATCCTGTAGGTCTGCAGCATCAGCTCTCCCTTCGTCGGCTGCCCATTGGTCCCCAAACTCGAGAAGTAATCCAAGGACTCCAGCAAATTCGCCGCCTTTTCCAGCTGCTCCAGCGCGATCAGACTTTCCCCGGCCTCGTAATGAACGAGTCCCAAACGGTGCCTAAGTCTCGCGGCCTCCTCGCGTTTCCCCAGGCCCTCGGACAGCGAAAGGCCGGATTGCAGGTAGCTCAGGGCCCTCGGGAGGTCGTTTCGCAGATGATGGAGGCGACCTAGAGCGGAAAAAGCGAGGGCTCGGGCGAACTGGTCTCCTGCTGCTGCAGCCAGGCTCAGGGACTGCTCCTGGAGCTCGATGGCTTCGTCCAGCTGGCCCAGGGCTTCCCTGGCGGCGCCGAGGTTAGCGCAAGCTCGGGCTTGGAGGCTCGCCGTGTCCAGATCTTCAGCGATAGCGAGTTCGAGTTGGTGGTGTTTTAGGGCTCCGTCGGGGTCGTTCATGAGGAGGTGCACGGCGCCGAGGCCGCTGGCGGCTTCGGCCTCGGCGATTTTGTCGTTGAGGTCGCGGGCGAGGTTGAGCTGGTGCGAGAGGCAGGAGATGGCTTGTTCGTGGTTGCCCAGGGCGGTGTGGATTCGGCCTGGGGAATTTCGGGGTTCAAGAATGTGAAAATTGATTGAGAATGCGAAAATTGATTGACTTATGGTCGCTTGACTGAATACTTATGAAGGAACGAGAAAAAAAATAATGATACTATGCAGTTTTTGAGGGGGAATAGCGCAACTTTGAGAACTTGTGTGCAAAAAAGTGCAAGAAATTTATTTTGGAAATTTCAAGGTTGGATTTGATCCTGAAAACTTTAAATTCGAACGTCAATTTGGAAACTTGAAATTTGAACTTGAATGTAGAAACTTCAAGTTTGAAGTTCAATTCCGCAACTTAAAGCTAGAAATTTACTTTCGAAACTTCAACATTGGGGTCCATTATGAAAACTTCGAATTTGAACGTCCATTTGGAAACTTGAAATTTAAACTTCAGTTTAGAAACTTCAAGTTTGAATTTCAATTCATGAATTTCAAGTTTGAAGTTTAATTTTGCAACTTTGAGTTTGAAATTGAGTTTCGAAACTTTTAATTTTAACGTTAATTCGAAAACTTCAAATTTGAAATGCAATTCAGAAACTTAACGTTAACTTAACGCTAACTTAACGGTAACTTAACTTAGGTATAGAAATTGAATTTTGAAAGATTAAAGCTGGAGTTCATTTTGAAAACTTCAAATTTGAAGTTCATTTTGAAAACTTCACATTAAATTTCCATTCGGAAACTCCAAGTTTGAAGTTCACTTTCGCAACTTTGAGTTCGAAATTGAGTTTCGAAACTTTAAATTTCAACTTTAATTCGAAAACTTCAAGTTTGAAATGCAATTCAGACACTTAACGTTTGAACTTCAAGTTTGGACTCCAATTTGGAAACTTCAAGTTTGAACTTAAATTCGTAAAATAAGAGTTTAGAATTCAATTCCTCAACTTTAAGCTAGAAATGTATTTCCGAAGTTTCATGGTTGGAGGCAATTTTGAAAACTTCAAATTTGAACTTTAATTTGGAAACGTCAAATTTAAACTTTGATTTGGAAGCTTCAAATTTGCACCTTAATAACTTCAAGTTTGAAGTTCATTTCGAAAACTTAAGGTTTGAACTTTAATTCAAAAACTTCAAATCTGGACTTCAATGTTGAAACTCCAAGTTTGAACTTGACTCCATTAATTTCTATTTCAAAGTTCAATCCCGCAACTTCAAGGTTGAAATTTATTTCGAAATCCACTTTACCTAAATCACCATAAGCAGCTCCTTTCGCCTCAGGCATATCCACTTCGTGTGAAGTAACAAGCCGTTTTTCAAAACAAACCAGCGCCTCCTGCAGATGCCCCACGACCTCTTTGGCCCTCCCAAGTCCCCTGTAAGCCTTTTCTTGTTCCCTGATGCAACGCAGCCTTCCGGCCAAGGCGAGCTGCTGCTCATGGCACTTGATCGCTTCCTCCGGGTCACCCAACGCCTCGTAACAGTCGCCCAAATTCCCCAGTGCGCGGGCTTTGTCCATCAAAGCTGGGCCGGAGGCCAGAGGTTCCAGGGTGGCCAACTGTTGCTCGAAATACCCGATCGCGTCTTCGTAGTGCGTCATGTTGAACCTCGCGATGCCCAGATTACCTGGATTCCGAAAAATGCATGGAATTTCGAACAACTTTTTAGCTTTCTTTAATTTTTGAGGAAAATTGGAGATAAGTTTGATGAAACTCGAATTTTGAGGTTTTACGTTCATTTGAGAAACATTTTGAGCTTTTACATTTCAAATTTGAGAAACATTTGAGCAGATTTCCAAAATTAACGGAATTTTGGAACGTATTTTTAATTTGAACATTTTTTATAATTTTGGATAATTTTCGTAATCTTTGAGATGGAATTAACTGGAATTTAGGTGGAAAAGTTTGTAATACTTAATTTTTGTGGATTTCGAAAAATTTTTCGAGGTAGGGGAAGTTTTCGGGTATTTTTGAAATTTGATAATTTTGAGGTTAATTGCAACGGAACTGATTTTTTTGAGTTCGTATTAATTTTACAAAATTTCATAGCTTTTCTTGGAAATTTTCGAATTTATATAATAATTGTTGAGTCGAAAATATTTCAGAACCTGATCAATCAGAGATGAGTTCTGATGAATGTAAAATTCCGAAAAATACATCAAATTTCGAATAACTTTTTAGCTTTTTTTAGTTTTTGAGGAAAATTGGGAATAAGTTTGGAAAAACATGAGTTTTAAGGTTGTACATTTATTTGAGAAACATTTTGAACTTTCACATTTCAAATTTGAGAAACATTTTGAGTAGATATCCGAAATTAACGGAATTTTGGAAAGTATTTTCAATTTGAACATTTTCAATAATTTCGAATAATTTTTGTAAACTTTGAGACTAGAATGTATGTGGAAAAGTTTGTAGTACCGGATTTTTTCGGATTTTGCAAAATTTTTCGAGATAGGGGAAATTTTCAGGAATTTTTGAAATTTGAGAATTTGGAGATTATTTACAATGGAACTGATTTTTCGAGTTCGTATTAATTTTACAATAATTTTATAGTTTTTCCTGGATACTTTCAAATTCATCTAATAATTTTTTAGTCGGAAATATTTCAGAATTTTGTCAATCAGGGATAAGTTCTGATAAATGTAAAATTCTGAAAAATGCATCGAATTTCGAACAATTTATAAGGTTTTTTGTATTTAAAAATTCCAAATTTGAGACACGTTTTGGAAAAATTTTGTTGAAATAGTTCTTTAAATTCTCCAAAAAAAAAAAGAAAAAAAAAAAAGGAACGAATCCGTAAAATCTGCCGAATTTCGAACTTTCACATTTCAAATTTCCAAATTTCAAACTCTAGATTCATTTTAACAAATATAACAAATTTTCTGAAATATCAAAAAACGTTCGCAATTTGATAAAAATTGCTGAAAAAAAGCGAAAATTCACTCATACTTCGAAAAACATGAGCTAAAAAATATGGAAAAACTTTAAATTCCCAAACTTCAAAATTTCAAATTCTAGACAAATTTTATCGAATTTGCCAGAATTTCCGAAGTTTCATAAAACGTTAAAAATGTCTTGAAAATTGTAAAACATTCAAAAATTGTTACAAAATTTCTCTGAATCTCCGAAAAACAAAAAAAAAATCAAATCAAATTTCCCACGATTTCCAAAGTTTCACAAAACATTCATTTTTTCTCGAAAATCGACAAAAATTCAAAAATTTTAAAAATTCTCCAGAACTCAATAAAACCTCAACAAATTCGGAAAAACTGAAAATTTTTAAACTTCCAAATTTCAAACTCTGGAAGTTTCATAAAACATTCAAAATGTCTCAAGAATATAAAAAATTCTCCAAAACTTCGAAAAACATAAACAAATTCGGAAAAACTGTGAATTTAAAACTTTCAAATATAAAACTTCCTCATTTCAATCTCTAAAAATTTCATAAAACGTTGAAAATGTCTCAAAAATTTGTCAAAAATTCAAAAATTATAAAAATTCTCAAAAATTCCAAAAAACAAACGAATTCGTAAAACTCAAAAATTTTAAACTTCCAAATTTAAAACTCTAGACACATTCCAACAAATGGAAAAGTTTTCCGAAATTTCAAAAAAAGTCGAAAATTTTGATAGAAATTGTTAAACATCCAAAAAAAGGTGGAAATTCACTCAAACTCCGAAAGACATGAGCGAACAAATATGGAAAAATTGGAAATTTCCAAACTTGAATTTTCAAATTCCAGACAAGTTTCATCGAATTTCCCAGAATTCCCAAAGTTTCATAAAACGTTAAAAATGTCTCGAAAATTGTAAAACATTCAAAAATTGTTGCAAAATTTCTCTAAATCTCCAAAAAACAAAAAAATCAAATCAAAATTCCCACAATTTCCGAAGTTTCATAAAACGTTCATTTTTTCTCGAAAATTGACAAAAATTCAAAAATTTTAAAAATTCTCCAAAACTCAATAAAACTTGAACAAATTCGAAAAAACTGAAAATTTTCAAACTTCCGAATTCCAAACTCTAAAAATTTCACAAAACGTTCAAAATGTCTCAAGAATGTAAAAAATTCTCCTAAACTCCGCAAATCATAAACAAATTGAAAAAAACTGTGAATTTCAAACTTTTAAATTCCAAACTTCCAAATTTCAAACTCTAAAAGTTTCATAAAACGTTAAAAATGACGCAAAAATTCGGAAAAACTCAAAAATTCCAAACTCCCACATTCTAAACTCTAGGCACATTTGAAAAAATCGAAAAAATTCTCAGAAATCTCAGAAAATGTCGAAAATTTGATTAAAACTGCCTAAAATCTCATTTCAAACGAGAAATTCATATTTTTACCTAAAGCTTGAGCTTCGACTCCCGAATCCGCGAGCTCCTTCGCGCGTTCCCATTGTTCCTGGTAACATTTGACGGCGTGCGTGTACTGGCCCAAGGCCATGTGAACCGCGCCCAAATTCCCGTGGGCCCGGCATTCCCCCCGCAAGTCCCCGGATTCCTGGCGCAGCGTCAGTTCCTGGGTGTGGAAACCCAGAGCTTTGTCCAGGTTCTTTGTTGTCCTGTGGGCTACACCCAGGGCGCCGTACGCGGCGGCCTCTAGAGTCCGATCGGCCGCTTGCCGGGCGAGGTTCAGTTGGCGCTGGTTCATTTTTATGGCTTCCTCGATTTCCCCAAGTTTCAGGAGACAGTCGCCGATGTTTCCCAGGGCTCGGAATTTTCCGGTAACGTGTTTTATCATGTGGGCGATGGCTGAAAAGTTCAAGGTCGAGTGAAATCCAGAAAAACGTGTGTTTGATTCTTAAACTCAGCTATAAAGTAATACTATTAAGCGAATTGATGGAGTTTCGAAAGTTTAGGCAATTTTGGAAGTCATGAGATTTTTCAGTTTTGACGAATTTCCAAGTTTTAGGGTTTAGAAACTCCGTTTTTTTTTTTTTTTTTTTTTTTTTTTTTTTTTTTTTTTTTTTTTTTTTTTTTTTTTTTTTTTTTTTTACTTTTTTTTTTAGAAGTTCCGAAAGTTGGAAAATTGAGAAACTTCTGAACTTTCGAAATTTTGATTATTCAAAACTTCTGCAATTTTCAAAACTTCACAATTCTGAAACTTCAAACTTCAATTTCAAACTTCTCCAATTCTCTTGAACGTAAAAAATCTAGAAATTTCTAAGCTTCTCGATTTCGAAATTATTGAAAACTTCCCAAATTTACATAACCTTACTATTACAAAACCGTAAGTTTTGTTGAAATTCTCCCAAGTTCTTCTATTGTAAATTCGAAATTCCAAATACTACAAAACTTTACAATTTCAGAACTTTCGAATCTTCCGAAATTCAATCTAACAATGTTTATTAAATTCTTCTAAATTGCTAATTCCGAAAATTTGATCATCTCTGATAATTCTAAATTCCCTGAACTTGCCAAATTTATGAAGTTTCAAAAAATTCGGAAATTTCAAAAGTTACAACATTTTCTAAATTTCATGAATTTCGAAGTTCTAGAGTTCGGAAACTCCGGAATTTTTGGACGTATTATATTTGAACGATCATAAATTTTTCTAAATTCGAAATACCAAAAATTCTATAAATTCCAAAATTTTGATAAATTCGAAATAATCGAAACTCAAAAAATTCATAAATACCCGAACTTTAGAAATTCACACATTTTCAAAACTTCCGAAATTCTCAAAACTTTACAATTAAAAAATTTCCGAATTTTTATGAATGCTCTAAAACTTCCAAATTCTCTCAAATTCTCCTAAATTCATAATTTTGAAAATTCAGAAACTTCACAATTTCAGAATTTTCAGAATTCCGAAATTTTTTGCAATTGTCCAAAACTTGAAAAGTTCCAAAATGTCTAAGCTTCTCAATTTCGAAATCATTCAAAACTTCCCAAATTTACAAAACTTCATAATTAAAAAACTTAATTTTTTCAAAATTCTCCCAAATTATACTCAATTCAAAATTTTGAACATTTCAAAACTTTATAATTTCAGTATTTCGAAACATTTCTATATTTAGTCTCCCAATGTTTTCAAATTCTTCCAAATTCCAAATTTCGAAAATTCAAGAATCTCAACAAATTCAAAAGTCCCTAAACTTTCCACATTTTTGGAGTTTCGAAAGTTTCGGAAATTTCGGAAGTCATGACATTTTTAAGTTTCCACGAATTTCGAAGTTTTATACTTCAGAAACTCTAAAATTTTCGGACGTATGAAATTCAAACGTTCTCAAATTTTTCTAAATTGAAAATTCCGGGAATCCCAAAAACTCCGAAATTTCGATAAGTCCAAAAATTCCCAAAACTTGAAAAAAAAAATTTTTTTTTTTTAAACTCTCAAAATTCGAAATTATTCCAAACTTCCGAAATTTCCAAAACCTCACAATTTCATAACTTCATAATGCGTCTAAATACACCAGAACTTCGATATTCTCCCTAATTCGTAATTCCAAAAATTTCAAAAAACTACGCAATTCCAGAACTCCAAAATTTGTTGCGATTATCCAAAACTTGCAAAATTCAGGAATTTCGAAATCGTTCAAAACTTCCCAAATTTACAAACCTTAATAATTCCAAAACTGCCAATTTTTTCGAAATTCTCCATAGTTCTTCTCAATTCAAAATTTTGAACATTCCAAAACTTTATAATTCCAGAATTTCGAAATATTTCGATATTCAATCTCCTAATGTCTTCAAATTCTTCCAAATTCCGAATTTCGAAAATTCAAAATCTCCAAAACTTTCTGAATATATGAAGTTTCGGAAGTATCGGAAATTTCGACGTTATGACATTTCTTAGTTTCCACGAATTTCGAAGTTTTACAGTTCAGAAACTTCAATCTTGAAATTAAACGTTCCTCAATTGTTCTAAATTCAAAATTCCAAAAACTTCTAAATTTCGATGAATTTCAAATACCCAAAAAGTGAAAAATTCCTGAACTCCCGAAATTCAAATTATTTAAAACTTCCGAACTTCTCAAAACTTAAAAATGCCCTAATTTGTCTGAATGCTCCAGAACTTCGAAATTCTCCCAAAATTCATTCTTTCATTAATTTATTCATAATTTGGAAAATTCCAACAAATTCCATAATTCCAGAACTCCAAAATTCCCCCCCCCCCCCATTCTCCAAAACCCCAACAATCCAAAAACCCACCTCCTAAATTCCAAAATTATCCAAAACTCCCCAAATGCCTGAAACCTTTAAACATTCCCAAATCGCCCAAATTTTCATCTTTGATCTCAAACTCACCCAAATAATACTTCTGGCACTCCAAAGCAGTGTCCAGATTCCCCAAAGCCAAATGCGCGAGTCCCAAATTGCAGTAAGCCCTCCCCATCCCGGATTTGTCCTGCAAATCCTTCGCCAGCGCAAGGTCCTGGTCATAGTACCTCACGGCCTCCCTGTGATTCCCCAAGCAATAATGCGCGTAGCCCAGAAAATGGCACGCTTTCGCTTCCCCCTCGACGTCGTGCAACTCCTGGGACAACATCAGGTAGTTCTCATAGTAAGGAACAGCTTCTTCGAACTTTCCCCGGGAAGAGAGACAATTCGCGAGGTTTAAGAGCGCGCAGGCTTCACCAGCTGTGTCCTTGAGCTCGCGGGCGATGGATAAGTGGGCCTTGTAGTGCCTCAAGGCCGCTTCGTGACCTTGAACCGCTTGATAGGCCACGGCTAAGTTTCCATGAGTGCTTGCTTCGGAACTTCGGTCGTTTACCTAAGTTTGATTGGAAAATTGCAAAAGTGTATGAAATTTGAAAAAAAGTTTGGATGCTGTAAATTGCATACTTTGAAAATTGGATTTTTGGGGTTTTTTTCAACTTTTTATCTTTATTTGTCATTAAACTATGGAAACATTAAAAATAGCATTTTTTACACATTTTATTATTGTGGACGTGTAAAATTATTATAGTGTTGAAATTGTTTGATTTCGTAATTTTTGAATGAAAAAAGGAGTTATCTGAATTTAATCGAAAAATCACAAAACTGTATGCAATTTGGAAAAAGTTTGGATGTTTTAAATAATCTATTTTGAAAATTGGATTTTTCGTGTTTTTCAACTTTTTATTTTCATTTCTCGTTAAATTATGAAAACAGTTAAAATAACATTTTTTACACTTTTCATTATTATGGACGTATAAAATGATTATAGAGTGTTAAAATTGTTTGATTTCGTAATTTTAAAATGGAAAAAAGAGTTACCTATAGGTAATCGAAAAATTACAAAACTGTATGCAATTTGAAAAAAGTTTGGATGCTTTAAATTAGCTACTCTAAAAATTCGATTTTTCGGGTTTTTTAACTTTTTATCTTCATTTCTCATTAAATTATGAAACATTTTAAATAGCATTTTTATTTTTATGGATGTGTAAAATGATAATAGTGTTGAAATTTTTTGATTTCGTAATTTACGAATAAAAAAAGAATTACCTAAATTTAATCGAAAAATTACGAAACTGTATGCAATTTGAAAAATGTTTGGATGCTCTAAATTACCTATTTTGAAAAATATATTTTTCGAGTTTTTCAACTTTTTATCTTCATTTCTCATTAAATTATGGAAACATTCAAAATAGCATTTTTTACAATTTTCATCATTATGGACGTATAATGTGATTATAAAGTATTAAAAGTGTTCGATTTCGTAATTTTCGAATGGAAAAAGGAGTTATCTGAATTTAATCGAAAAATAAAAATACAAAACTGTGTACAATTTGAAAAAATTTTGGATGTTCTGAATTATCTATTTTGAAAATTGGATTTTTCATGTTTTTTAACTTTTTATCTTTATTTGTCATTAAATTATGGAAACATTCAAAATGGCATTTTTTCACTTTTCATTATTATGGACGCATAAAAAATGATTATAGTGTCACAATTTTTTGATTTCGTGATTTTCGAATGAAAAAAGGAGTTTGGGAAATTTCAAAAGTATCAATTTTTATTTTTTTCATTTGCAGTTTTGTAATTTGATGATTTTCGAGATATTATTATTAATTTTATATTTGAGATATGAGATTCAGAATTTGCATTTATGTCGACTTAATATTTTTTTCTCAATTTCCCTCTTTTATTTTGGAAAATTACAAAAATGCCTGAAATGTAAAAAAAGTCTGAATCTTCTAAATCTTCTGTTTCGAAAATTTTCTTCCAGTTTTCGAATGAAAAAAGGAGTTTAGAAGTTTTTAAAAGTAATAATTTTTACACTTGTTATTTTTTTATCTACAATTTCGGAATTTGATAATTTTCAAGATATTATTTTTAATTTCCTATTTGAGATATCAGATTGAGAATTTGCATTTATGTCGACTTTATATTTTTTTCTCAATTTCCCTCTTTTATTTTGGAAAATTACAAAAATGTTGGAAGTGTAAAAAAAGTTCGAATCTTCTGAATCTTCTATTTCGAAAATTTTCTTGAAATTTTCGAATGAAAAAATGAGTTTGGAAGTTTTCAAAAGTATCAATTTTTACACTTGTTATTTTTTTTTTTTTTTATTTGCAATTTTAGAATTTGATGATTTTCAAGATATTTTTATAAATTTTGTATTTGAGATATCAAATGTAGAATTTGCATTCATGTCGACTTTACATTTTTTTCTCAATTTTCCTCTTTCATGTTGGAAAATTACAAAAATGTCTGAAATGTAAAGAAAGTTTTAATCTTCTGAATCTTCTATTTACAAAATTTTCTTCAAATTTTTCAATGAAAAAAGGAGTTTGGAAGTTTTCAAAAGTATCAATTTTCTTTTGCTTTTTATTTTTATATTTTATTTTTTTATTTGCAATTTTGAAAATTGATGATTTTCAAGATATTATTATACATTTTCTATTTGAGATACCAAATTTAGATTTTGCATTTATGTAGATTTTATATTTTTTCTCAATTTTCCTCTTTCATTTTGGAAAATTACAAAAATGTCTGAAATGTAAAAAAAGTTTGGATCTTTTAAATCTTTTATTTCGAAAATTTTCTTCTAATCTTCGAAGTGATTGACGGAATTTCAGTACCTCTTTGCTGATCGTCAGTTCTTGTTTATGAAACTTAATCGCCTGCTCGTAATATCCCAGAGCATTGTACGCATTCCCGATGTTCCCGTACGCCCTTCCCATCCCGGCTTTGTCCCCCAGATTTCTCGCGATTCGAAGATGGGCTTGGTGTAGTTTCAGAGCGGCGTCGTGTTCCCCCAAGAGTTGGTAAACGATGCCGAGGTTGCTACAAGCTCTGCCTTCGGCGATTTTGTCCTTCGTTGTTAGGGCGACGTCGAGTTGTCGTTGGTGCCAGAGCTTTGCTTGACCGAGGTCACCTGAACACAGTGAATGTTTTTTTTTCCCGATTCAATTATTTCCAAAATTGCACGGAAATTCAAGTTCTGGCAATTTTAAAATTTGTGAATTTGGGAATAAGTAAGTGCAAGTTTGATAATATTTTTAAATGCGAAGAATTTGAATGTCACTGAGATCCAGAAATTTCGTACACTTCAAAATTTCTAGTTTTGAAAGACCCAGAAAATGTAAAAAGCTCGTAAAATGTCCGATATTTTCGAATTACTGCAAAAATTTCGTACAAAATTTTGATTTTGAGCAAACGTTAAATAAATATGAAAATTTCAAAAATGTGGATTTTCTTTTGTTGCGATTTTCGGTACGGTTTTCGGCGACAAACATAATTATTCAATTTTTTAAATGGATTTTGAAAAATTCATTTTAGTTTGAATTCATACTTGCATCAATTAACTTACATCGATATTTAAGTTCAATGTATGAAAGTTCTCTGATATCGATTTACAAGGATCGATATTCATTTTTAGATGTTTGTCCACGTGTAAAACGTTCGAAAACCGCACAGTAAACTATATCAGTACCGAGTATCGAACATTTTTTCTTCAAAAATGCACAAAAGTCTCAGCCAGACGCCGTTTTTTTCCCGTCTCAACCGCTCACTTGACTAGTTGAGTGACGCCATCTTGAATTTTGACCGTTGCGACCGTTACATTATCAGTCTCAGCGTTAGCGCGGTCGGCATGTTTCGGTCCATACAAAAAAGCTCTAATAAGTATTTCGCACTCAAATTCCGTCGTGTCGTGTGGAAAAACCGTCGTTTTTCGCAAGCACTGCTAAGTACTGCACACCAAATATATAGTGGAGTGTTTTTATCAAGACAGGCATCCAAAACCGCCGAATCAACGCTTCTTCCCTCCGCCCTCCCCGCTCAGCGAGTTTGATTTCTCTAAGTCAAGGTAAAAAAACTGTTTCACATCATGTATCACAGTTTCATTACTCATTGTTTGGCGTTTAAGTAAAATTCACGCGAAGTGTTGGCAAAATTCGTGCAAGCTGTGTTTGTAATGGCATATATATATGACCGTTGAATTCATTGGGCGCCATTTTAACTGTTACAGAATACCTACAGTTTGTCTCCAGGGGGCCTACTTTTGAGTTCGACTCACTTTCTTTTCGATCGAAAACGTAAAGTAGATCGAAAAATCGATATTTTATGTTTAAAGAATACAATCATTAATTATATAATATTAATTCGATATACTATTTTCGATAAGTAAATCTAATAATTATCATATAATTGATGATTATATATAAAATATTGATTTTTCTGTCTATCATTTTCGATCTTCTTTTCATTTTTTATCGGAAATAGTAGACCGAAAAATCGATATTTTATACATAATCAATGGAATAATTAATTATATAATATAAATTTGATATACTATTTTCAATGTATCGATTAATTATCATACAATAATTCATTATACATAAAATATTTATTTTTCGATGTATAATTTTCGGTTTACTTTACTTATTCGATCGAAAATGTGAAGTAGATCGAAAATAGTAGGTCAAAAACTCGATATTTTATATATAATCATTAATTAAAATATATTATATTAATTTGATCAATTCGATGTACTATTTTCGATATACTGAACATTCATCATGTAATTGATGATTATCATAATTTATACATAAAATATTAATTTTTTGATCGAAATTAGTAGATATCATCATGAATTATGTTACATTAATTCGATTTATTCGATGCACTATTTTTGATGCATCGAATAATCATCATATAATTCATACTTATGTATTAAACAATAGATCGAAAAATCAGTATTTCATATATAATCATTCATTATATGATAAATAATTGATTATACATAAAACATCGATTTTTCGATCTACTATTTTCAACCTACTACACATTTTCGATGGAACATAAACTGGGTTGAACTCAAAAATAGGCACCCAGACCTTAAAAGATGTCAAAACTCAATAACTGTATTTCCAATCTCGAATATTCTAAAACAACCATATTCTTATACTTTTAGGAGTTTTATTATTCCCGAAACTTGAAAATTCCAATTTCTCGTCTCTCCATATGATAAAAAAACTCATCTCCCCGCCGCCGCTGACTCAGTCACCTCTAACCTAACCTAACAATATCTTTACCTCTCAAATCCACCCCTTACATTAACCCCTCTAACCTAAACTAATCCAAATTCACCCTTACATCTACCTCTTACATCTCCCCCTCTGACCTAATCTAAAATCCACCCTTACATCCACTTCTTATAATGTTGATCAAAATTCTCTGTTTTCATCTTCTTTTTCTAAAAAAAATTTACCCCTCGCCCTCCACCGCTCACTCACTAATCCCTCCCCTAACTTAACCTGATCTAACCTAACATCACCCAATCTAAAGGTAGTCTTAACTGTTCTCGCTCTTGCGGTCAGTGACAAATCGACTATTTGCCTCGCCCATACCTGACCGTCACAAATTTTTTTCCTTCGCCTCCTCTCACTCGGTAACCTATTTAACCTCACCTGTCCCTACATATAACCTTACCTTACCTAACATGAGCTTAATGAATCTTAGCCAGAAACCATTGAATCTTTCCGAAAATGAATTACTTAATCAGCTGTCAGTAATTCATAAGTTATCGAAAGAAAGAAATAATAATAAAATTTTATTGGATTTCGTATAGTTATAAGATTATAGTTGGATGATAGACGAAGTATGAGTTTCAAAATGATTTGATTCAATCTAGCTTGGACACAATCAAACTGGAACTCAATTTGAGAGAATAAAATAATGAAAAGTTAGCAAATAAACGAAAATATTCATTCTCTATAAATTATGAATAAGACTGAAAATTAAATAGGTAGTTGGTGCGCGGAGCGCGCAAAACCTAGGGACGGCCCTGAATAATCCTAAATCACGTCGAAAAAATGTTGATATTCACCCGCGCATCTGGCAGCATGCCCAAGCCCCGCATACGCCCTGGTCTCGATGGCCCTGTCCCCAAGTTCCTGCGCGATCCTTAGCACGTTTTCGTGGTACACCATCGCCTGGCCGAAGTTCCTCCGGTAATGATGGGAAGAGCCCAAGTTGCTGAAGGCCCGGGCCTCTTCGACGCGATCCCCGAGGCGTCTGGCGATCCTGAGGTGCTGGGTGTGGCAGTCGACGGAGCTTTCGAACTCTCCCATGGCCAGGTAGACGGCCCCGACGTTCCCGATTTCCCGGGCTTCCTGGAGCCGGTCGCCCATTTGCTTGACGAGCTGGACGCACTGTTTGTGCGAGGCCAAGGCGTTGGGGAGGTCCCCGACGGCGGTGTACACGTGCCCTAGGCTGGTTAGTGCGGAAGCCGCGGCTTGCGTGTCCTTGCACTTCATGGCAAGGACTAGTTGGTACCTGTGGGCCGTCAGGGCTTCCTTGTAGCTGCCCTTGCTGAAGTACGCCGAGCCGAGGTTGCCGTGGGCTCGGCACTCGCCGTGGGTGTCGCCCAGGGATCGCGCGACTCCTGGGCAAAATGGGGGTTTTATGACCTTGGATGGTGGTTTGGGGGGGTGGATGGGTACTTTGGGTGGATGTTGGATTTTTTTAGTTTTAGGATAGATAATGTGTGCAGGAGTTTTATTTTTTGAAATTATGCGGAATTTTTGAGGATAATGAAAATTTTGAAAAGTTTTTCGGAGTTGAAAAAAAATTTTTTTCCATTTTGAAGATACTTTGGGATTCGACAATCGAGGATGTAGTTTGATAAATGTACGGTTTCGAACAATTTTTTTGCTTTTTTTTATTTCTGAGAAAAATTGGAGATGAGGTTGGAGGAATTCCGAATTTTTCAACTTTGAGATTTCTAACTTGCGAATTTTCAATCCGAGACAAAATTTGAACGAATTTCCGAAATTTTTGAGGTTTTTTCAAGTTTTGGAAAAAATTGGAGACAAATGTGAAAAAACTCCGGATTTTTTGAAATTTGAGACTTATAACTTCCAAATTTCGAATTCGAGACAAAATTTGAACACATTTCCGAAATTTTTCGAAATTTTTGAACGTGTTTTGAATTCCAACATTTTTTTAAATTTCGAATAATTTTTGTGAACTTGAAGAATGAAATTCATCTAGAAAAGTTTTAAGTACCTAACTTTTTGGAAGTTCTCAAAATTTCTGAAGATACTCTGAAATTTTCAGAAATTTTCAAAATTTTAGAACGTTAAGGTTATCCATAATTGAACGGATTTTTCGAAGTTCGCATATAATATTAATACGTATATTTCATATTATCAACGACAATTTTGAAGATTTTTCCAGAAATTTTCAAATTTTTAAAAAAATTGTTGAGTCAAAAATATTTCCGACTTTGTCTTATCGGGAATGAGTCTAATAAATGTAAAATTCCGAAAAATGCATTGCATTTCGAACAATTTTCTAACTTTTTTCAATTTCTAAAAAAATTGGAAATGAGTTTGGAGAAAATTTTGATTTTTCAACTTTTATGTTTCGAACTTCCGAATTTCGAATTTGAGACAGATTTTGAACAAATTTCCGAAATTTTAGGAGGTGTTCTATAATAATAATAATAATAATATTTATTCAGGTGTATAAATATAATACAAAGATGTACATATAATGCTATCTCCCCACAAAATAAACGTATATATTGTCTGTGGGC
>JAPYZK010004673.1:0-13485 GCA_030522785.1 Platygaster equestris
CGCGGCAAAGTCGTCGGACTTATCAATCGAACCTTTCTGTTGCCACTACCATGGTGATTACACACCATCAACAGGAGGATTCGATTTTCGTCCTAAAAGTCACCGTGTTTTTGCTCCACTCGAGACTCGCTAAGCGATCACCCATCCAAAAACTGGAATGAGTCACCGCCACTTGACTTTTACGATCAAACGGCGATCTCGAGTGACCCAACACCACGGAGCCCCTTCAGAATTTTTAATTACTTAAGTTTTGATTTCAATTATTCCAAATATTTAAGGTCAGGAATATATGGATTTTCGAATTAGATTTGTATTTTTGTTTTTAAGTACAATAATAATAGTCTTTTAATATTCAAATACCTTGATTTTAATGACAAGTTTTAATTTGCAAGTTTTAATGCATCCTTACATTTTATGGTTGACATTATTAAATCTTTTAAGATTTGAAAATGTAATTTTTTGAATTTTTATGCTAAAATGTTTTTCTGCAATAATTTTTTTTTTTTTTTTAGTGCGTACCCTGCTGTAGGTCAGTTCCATAAATTTGAAACAAAATATCGAATCATCAAATCAAAACACTGTTACAATGAAAAAAAGAAGAAAAAACTGTAAAAATCCTCTTAAAACATTTCAGTCAGCGCAATTTATCAAACGAAAAATTTATCGAATATAATTCTAAAAAATCGTTATAATTTACAACACTAGAAACATTTTCTCATCATTCCAACAGAACCAACGCTTCAAGCAGGAATACACCAACGTCTACAACAACATCGTGGCAGCATTGGGCCATATCAACTCTAGTCAAAAGGTAGGAACAGCGAAATAAAAATACTCTTTATTATTTATTAAGAAACTGTTAGACATACATTTATTCAACAAACTCGTAACAAAACAAGCAAACATTTGCTAAGAGGCCGTGCATAAATCACGTGATACGAATTTCTCGAAAAATAGCCCACCCCCCCCCCCCCTTGTGACACTCTCTGACAAACCGTTGCCCCCCCCCCCCCTGAGTGTGACGTGATAATTAACTAACCCCCCCCCCCCAACGAAAAATGGAATCTATCACAATTTCTTTATATAAGTTTTCTCTTAATTCGAGCTTTCGTACAAAAATGTAACTTTACACTGAATATAACTTAAAGTAAACGCAATAAATACGATCGCGATTACGTAACGATATTGACAGTCAGAAAATCCCGTATATTTATGGAAATGTATAAGGCAAAGTTGAAAAGAAAGAAAGGAATTTATTGTATAAAATATAAAAAAAGGAAATTCGAGAATTTGAAAATTAATTTCGCGCCGGGCGATGCGCTTTATCAGCGGGATAAATATGCGGCGGTGCCCATTCATAGTTTAAACTCGCTTCCTGACCCGCGGATTTACATGAACTCTCGTTTCGCCGGCGTTCTTCCGAATTAGATTTTGAAATTAGTGGAGGTTGTTCTTCCTTATCTGCGCTGAATGGGACATGAATAGAGACGAATCTGCGGAGCTGCGGCTCTCGGAAAGCGTTCCTTTGAGCGCGGCCGCCCCCAAGTGGATGCAAACCAACTGATTGTGTCCGCTTTGGCGAGCAAGCGCTACTTACATTCGAATCGCTCCGCGTTTAACCACCCCCGACTCCCGCCCCTCGATTCAAAGAATGTGCTTTTACGCGTTCGTTACGGTTTTACCGCTGGTATACCGGGAGAAATGATGTTCGACTTGACGAGAGTTTGGAGGTAATGACGGGACAGTTACTTTTTTCTCGGGTACTGTGATAATGGAAACGTTAGTTTTTCTTGCATATTAAAATTAATGAGGAATTATTATCTTTATTTTAATTGAAAAATATCACATTTCGTAACTGGCGAAAAAGTAATTTTTCAACGGACGTGAGGTTTCTAAAACGAGCCAGAGACGAATTTTGGAATCATTTGAGTTGGAAAATCATTACTTTATTGGTTGTGAACTTTTTTTTGTTCTACAGCGTGGTAAAAGTGCGTTTGAAAAATGACAACTGTGGAAAAAGTATGCGCTTTTTCTGTATTTAGAAAATAAGAGAATGAGAAGATGAGAAATTGGACACTTTTAGATATTACGATGATTAACAATTTGCAGGAAACTAATTTTGAAGGCTTAAAATTTGATGACTTATAAATGATATCATATGTGTGTAGAAAATAATGTAAAAACTCGGAAATGCATATTTTTGGAGTTTTAAGATATGCATTGCGTGAATTTGAAAATTTGGTTTGTGTTAGGTGAATTAGTTCAAATAGTTTTATTTACAGTAGATTCGGACGTAAGATTAACTCGACCAGACTTCAGAAGTAAGGCTAACTTTTAATCATGTTACAGTTACTTTTTAAAGTAGCTATAGCTGTAACTTGGTTATCTTTTCACATAAGTAACTGTAACTGCGTTACTTTTTGTGTAGTATAGTAACGAATAACGAGAGAGCACGTTACTTTACTCATTACTTTTCCTTGCATAACGAGATAAATCTATAGTAAAAAATTTTCGAAATTCGATTGATAATAATTTTGAATTTCGCGTTATTAATGTATTATTGATGATTTTGTTCCGAAAATTCCTCGTTTTCTCATTCAAAAATTTTCAAAATATAGTTTTGAAATTCGCGTTCTGAAAGTCCTAAAACATCATAAATTGAGAATTCGTTTTTTGATAGTGTTTTTTTTTTTTTTTTTTTCCATTTTTTTGTTTTTAGTATCTCATCTTATGATTTGTTTATTCTCAAATTGAATTAAAATTGAAATTTCTGAATTGAAACTAAATTCCGAAAATTGTTTTTCACAAAGTTCAAAATTTTTTTGCCTACCGAAATTCTATACATAAAACTTAACAACTTGTACGAATTTCATAATCACTCGGGGTAACTTAAATATTTGTTACAAAAAACAGTTTAAAAAGTATCTTTAGTAGGTCCTAAGAATAATTAGATTTTATAAATATTTTTATAATTTTCAAGTTTATTCGCAATATTAATTACATCTCGATTCACCCTTTTTCAACCCAAAAACGTAATATTATTTAATCTCAAACAGTCGAACAAAAAAAGTCTTCGCGAAACGAAATAGTACGAACGATGAAAATGCCTCAAAACGTTATTGAACAATAAATTTGTTCTTACACAAACGAATGCGCAGGATATTAAAATTTCGAATACTTATGTTGCACGATTCACGCTATATTTTTAATAAAGTAGAAACACAGTTTTCCATAAAAACTTGAAAATTCGTAGAATATCCGGGCATTAATTAAGTAGCGTCTCTGCGAAAGCCATTTTTATTAAAAGCCCAGGCACGAAAACGCGCGCAGTCTCGGGGTAATAGAAAAATGCAAAATTTATGGCATCAAAGTTGTGAGATGTTCGCAAACTTGGTCTTAATTATATTTACTGTATCCTCCCGTTAAGGTAAGATTAAGGTACACAAAGTATTCTCGTAAAATCTAGATTCCGCCGCCTCCTCTTCAAACCCGACACCCGTTTCTATAAGACTCGCGTATTTTCTCCAGGAGAAAATAATGTCTTTATCGAATCCCCTGTCGCATTTTTCACGTTAAGTCATAAATATAAATAGAGTTACAAAAATACACACTGACTAGAGACGTGGAGTGTGACACACGTTTCCTCGGTTATCGCACTGAAAAAAAAAATCGCACTTTTTTCTATCACATCGCGAGGTTCTTTCAAGCACGTAGCCAGGGAGGGGGCTGAAGCCCTTCCCGAAATTCTGGAAAATTTGAAAAATCTAGCACATTGCCAAAAAGTATATTATGAAAAAAATAGTCCATAAATACTGATTTTCACAAATGTCAAAATTTTCGAGAAACTTGATACTTTTTAACATTTTCAACATTTCAAGATTTTCAACGATTTTTGGAATTTTGAGAGTTTGGAGGAATTTGAGAATTTTAGATGTGTTTAGAAGTTTGAAAATTTCCAAGTTGTAAAAAAGTTGTGACATTTGAAAACTGCAAAATATTTTCATAATTCTTGACATCACGAAAATTTTACGAATTCTTAACATTTCGTGAAACTTGATCATTTGGGACATTTATAACATTTTAATATTTTTAACAATTTTAAGAATTTTCAATAATTGAAGTATTTTAAGAGTTTCGGAAATTATTGGAATTCTGAAAATTTCAATCATTTCAAAATTTTAGTAAAATTTAGAGATATGTAGAAGTTTCGAGAATTCTGGAAATTTACAATATTTTTATTATTCTTGAAAATTCCTAAAATTTTACGTATTCTTCACATTTCTAGAAACTTGATTATTTGTAATATTTGAAGATTTTTAATAATTTAGAGAGTTTCGAAAGTTTTTAGTATTTTTTTACAATAGTTACAAAAGTTTTGTAAATTTCAGACATTTAAAAAAGTTTTGAAAATCTTGAGGATCGAAGCAGTTTTGATAATACTGAAATTTGGAAAATTTCACAAATTTCCAGAATTTCGAGAAACTTTTGTTTAGTTGAAACATTTTCGTTATATTCCAAGATTTTTGACTATTTTGATGAATTTCAATGTTTAGAGGATTTTCAAAATTCTTAAACTTTTTGGAATTTTCAAACTTTTCAGAATTTCGAACATTTTTATAATTTCAAAGATTTGACAAAGTTTTGAAATTCTGACAATTTACAATTCTTTAATAATTATTAAAATTCCGAAAATTCAACGAATTCTTGAAACTTTGAGAAACTTGATAATTTCAAACATTTTGGTCATTTCAAGATTTTCAACAATTTAGCGAATTTTCAAAGTTTGGAGTATTTCGAGAATTCCAAAATTCTAGAGAATTTTGACAATTTAAAGAATTCCAAAAATTTTGGCAATTTCAGAGAGTCGAAAGAGATCAGAAAGTTCTGAAAATTCTGAGAATTAATGAAAATTTTATAATTCTCCAATGAAACTTCACTTTTCAAACTTGTTGAATGAATTTCGAGTAAAAATCACCTTAGCCCCCTCCGAACGAAATTTCTGGTTATGTCCTTGGGTCCTTTTGTCGAGTTCTGTACATGGCAACTTTGTTTTTTCGAAAATTGCAAAATTTTGCTGTCAAAGAAACCTGGCTGATTTTATATTTTGTCCATTAATTCCTGTAAGTTTTCTTGCTCGTTTTTCTCTTGCTCCCGCTGTTCCTGGAGCTTTTTTTCTTTCATTTTCCTCTCCATTTCATGGAATTTCAGCTCCAAGTATCGATCCACTTCAGGACCTGTAAAATCTTCGGGAAACTTGGGCATTATTGGCAATATGTACTTGTAAAGTCGTTCGTTCAGGACGTAAAGTTGGGTGGTTGCTTCGCATTTGACGTTGAACCACCAGTCGCAAGTGAGCGCTACTTGACTGAAAATCGTGCCGTTCGGACAGAGAAACGAGGATTTTCCGCCGTTCAGATCGCAGTAGTGCCACGCCTGAAATGTTGTTTTCATTATGGTTTTCGCGGGGCTTTTTATTTATTGGGAGCCTTCGAGGCAAGAATTGATGCATTTGCGTTTTTGAAACCTTTTGACTTTCTGAACGAACTTGTTTTATTGTGAATTGAGTCATCGAGTAATGTTTTGTGGAAGGTGGTCGTGCATTTTATTTCGTGTTACGGACAGGGGTTTTGAAATGAGAAATTTTCTAAGTCTTAGGACGATTGATTTTGATGAAGAATTACGAGGTTTTTTTTGGACTTCGATTATTTGGAAGTTTTTGACGTTTCAGATTTTCAGTCCTTTGAATTTGAACTTCGAAAATTTTTGATTTCCGAATGTTGAAATTTGAATGATTGATTTGTGGATTTTAAATGTTTTATCCCCAAGTGTTTGTATGTATTATTGATTGAAATGACGGACTAACATTTTTTATTTTTCTCGTGATTGATTATCATTAAATTTGGATATGAATTTCGTAAATCCTTATAAAATTTTCCAGTTGCTTGTAAAACTTCCATTTTTCACGAGGTGACCTTAGGAAATCTACATTTATTTTCTTATCTCGCGATTTAAATCGAGCAGCACTTTTCGATCTGAGCGAAACAATCGATTTATTTATTGTTTGAAAAAATGGTAATTCATAACGATAATTTATTACTCATTTTCATAATTTTCGAATAATGATATAATTTTCAAAATCCTCAAAATTCGCATTATCTTCCAATTTTCAAAACGTTGAGTATTTCCGAAATGTTAAGGATGTTAGGGATTATAGAACATTTTAAAAATTATTTAAATCTAATGAATCGAATAGAAATTACCCAAATTCTCAAAATGATGAAAATTCACACTCTTTCAGATGTACAATGTCACACAATTCTTGAGGTTTTCAAAATTAAACAATTTTCAGGCTTTTCTAACTGCCTAAAATTGTTGTATTGCTCAAAATCTTTGAAATTCTCCAAATTTTCGCAGTATCTTCAAAATGTTCAAAATTCTCATAATTTTCGAAATCTCTTCGAAATTTTCCAAATTCTTGGAACTTTCAGAATTCTTGAAACTTGTAAAATTTTTAAAATATATAGAATTTCTGAAATTATCAAAATTTTGAGAACAGTCACAATTTTTGATACTCGTGAAATTTCTATAATATCAATAGTCATTAGAAAGTATTTAAAAAATTCTAAAAGTTTTGAAGATTCATTTTTCGAAATTTGGGGGAAAAGCACTGAATTTTAGGGGGAAATCAAGCTCCATCTGGGTCATGTTGGGGGGGGGGGGGTCCAACAATCTGGCAACGCCATTTCTACAAAAAGATTAATCTGTTATCAATTTCGCGTTGCCAGCTTCCACACAGCTAATATTTTTGTTGAATTTACAAAGTAACTACCGCCTCTACTGTAAAAAAAAAGACAATATTATTTAACCTGACATCCGGTTTCTGGGTCGCCGAAGAATCCCTTGTACCTCTGCTCCTTGCAATTGAAACTGGTGCCCGGGATTTCGGAATAAGCCGGGTAATCCACATTCGGTTTACCGCGCGTCGCCCCGTATTTAAGAGCTGGTGGCACGGCTATGGGCTTGGGCCGGGGCGTCGTTGTCGGGACTTCCTCGACTTCCGGTGACCCCATTGCCAACTTCTCATCCTCTTTCTCTCCCTCGTTTTCCACCTCGTACTCATAATTCGCTTGACCTTTTCCTCCTCCTACCCTCGCGTCCTCATCTACGTCCTGCACCACGGGAACGTAATACTCGACGACTTTCTCGCTTTTCTCTTTGTACGAGGGTTTTTCCTGCGTGACCTTGAAGCGACCTTGAACCACTGGGCGCCGCGTGGCCTCGTACCTTGATTCCGTTATCACTCTCGTGGCTTTCGCGTCCTGGTTCAGAGCGTTTGGCGATTCTGGAACGAGTGCGAATCGTGCACTATTATGAATCGTTTTCGCATTTTTTTTTTTTTTTTACGGTTCGTCGATTGTTGGAAAATGTGATTTTGGGGGTTCGTTCAGAAATGAAAGTCTGAACATTAGAGAATTTCAATTTTTATGTCAATGATAGGGAATGACGCAATTTTGAAATTTTTTCAAAATGTTGGAATTCGCGAAATACCTAAACTTTGGAAGAATAATTGAATAAAATCTCGGTCAAATTTTGTATTTTCAAGAAAGATATAGTCATTCGATAAAAAAACATATTTTTACATCTTTCTCAGAAATTCAAAGTTTGAGTAGGAAATTCGAAATACACTTTAACTTCACATGCAATGTTACCCACAGGCAAGACCAGTAAAACTTCAAGTTGTTAGGCAATGAAATAGTTTTACTTGAACAACGTCGAAATCTGAAAATTTAACGTATTCTTGTTGTTTTTATTTCCAACTTTCTGAGTATGTAAAACCTCAATAATTATTTATTCAAACAAATACGATCCTTGAAAAGTCCTGAAATTTCAGAACATTCATCTAGTCAATTTCTTAGAAAAAAAAAACGTATTCCCCACTATTTTCGTAAATACAGGTGGACCTGTCATTTTTCTGTTCGTCTACTTGAACTCTGTCATACCATTTTCTGTGGACAGAAAATGAGGTAGAAGTGACAGAAATCAAGATCCGCCTATAACTTGAAAATTCTTGAAGAAACACAGTATTTACAAAAACTCTCCAATGCCTGCTTCATTTGATTAGTCCAAAGAGTAAATGGGAAAAAACGGGCCAAAAAGCATCAAATCAGATCAAGCGTATACCCAAAAAAAGCAAAGATACTTTTTCCCGAGATATCTTCGGACACCTTGTCCCACCTACCCCCATAAATCTCTTTCCTTTTCCCGTGCAGGATGTTGAGTATCTCGACCAGGGTCTTGATGCTGCTGTCGAGATTGTCCTTGTTGAGACTCTCCGGGAGTTGATTGGCTAGTTGCAGGCTCTTGACGATGTGGCTCAAGCGCGACGGCGGCACGCGATACCCCGTTTTGCCCACTCTACCCGGCTTAACCGCGTACGTCCTCTGGTACTTCGGACCCGAGTACCGAAGCGATTCAAAGCTCGGCGAAGTGAGCTCGTAATTTTCCGACTCGACTTTCGTCACTGGTCGCGGATAGTAGTTCGAGCCCTTGAAATAATGACTCGAGTATCGAGGACTTTCCGCCTCTTCGATACCCACATTTTTCTCCAAATTCTCCGGATAATCTTCATATCTCACTTTTGCACCATACTCGATTGGAGTGAAATGATCTGGGTCATCAGCCACATTTTTGGGATCGTACTGAACCGAAGGGATGAATTCTTCGCTGGGTCGCGGACGCGGTCGCGACAAGTAATGATAGTTTCGAGGCGATTCAGGTTTTGGAAACGACTGTTCGGGATATAATTCTTGATTGACGTTGTTTTCAACCGAGTAGTACGTCATGTAGGGTATCAATCTGCGAAATCTGTCCTTGAACGTGGTTTCGTTGGCTCCCAGCGACGTACCTGCAAGAGAGCGATATCCGGTTATTGGTAAAAATGTTTGCGAGCCAAGTAAATGGATTCATCATTTATGCAGATCTCCATCTGTCAGTTGCGCGAAACTCTCTCCGGGTGCAAATTAAATTTCCTGAATTTTTCTCTACGTGTATGTGGTTTTTTTTACGGACGTGGAATTTCGGGCGATCATCACGGGGAATGCGTTTGTTAATTGGCGAGTTTTTTTTTTCATGTCGGGCCCCCTCTTCTGAAAGTAAGGGGTGAATTTTTCGGGGCGAATGAAATTAGAAGGAAAATATATTCGGGAGGGCGATTCGTTGCGTTTTATCATTCCGGGTGTGTTATGTAGACGGCGAGGCCGTCCAATTTTCGCGAAAAATGACGGGACCACGGACAAGCAGCGGCACTAAAACATCGCGCAATCTACCTTGCATTTTTTTTTCCGTTGTTTCTGCGTTGGGTGTTTGGTGGGGGGTGGGGGGTGGGGGGGGGGGGGGAATGTGTTGGGACGAATTTTGTTTTTTCTTTCGCGTGTCCGTCCGTTGCCTCGTGCTCATCCATCGCCGCGTCAATATCGCGGGATGAGATGGTTAATGCGCGAGGAAAAACATTGATTTTCAATTGACGGAGAGCCGGCTTTCTGCTGTCGGTCAATCACGGGGAATATAGATCGATTATTGTAATGCGGGGTTTGGCGTTGGAGGGTTACCGAGGGTTTCGATGTTGGAATGGAAATGTTTATAATTAGTATTTTGTTGGGAAATTGACGGGATGATGCATTACTGATGGATATGTTTGGAACGGTGCTTGAAATGACGTGTTTGTCATGAAGATGGAATCGGATGATGTAATTTTCGGATTTGTGGAGAGTCAAAGTGGTTGGATATAGTTTTTTTGAGAATTGTGTGGAGTGTTGGGATATAAGCTGTGGTTATACCATCGAATTCGAATGTTGAAAAAGGTTCCAGTCGATCGAATCTTCAACGGAATTTTCGAAATTAATTTAAAGTGGCCTAAACACCGGTTTAATTAGTTTAGTTTACTTTTAGTTTATTTAGTTTCAGTCTTTGCTTTGTTTAGTTTTAGTTTAGTTAGTTTTAGTTTTAGTCCGATTTATCACGACATAAACTTGATAACGATTGATCTTATTTCGCTATCTACTGAGAATGTTCGAACAGGTCCCAATCAATCGGAATGAATCGATTTTGGAGTTTGTCCCCTCGCCAAAATGTTGTCCGTTCCATCGAGACAGAAGTTATTCTGCGATTGATCTTGATTAACTATTGGCTCATACTCTTAAAGTGAGTCTCAAGCAAGTCTCAATTAATCGAAATGTATTGGTTTTGAAGTTGGCTCCTTCACTAAAATTTTTTAATCGTCCTTAAGTGGCTAAGATAGTGCTTTTAGCTTGTTTTGATACGATAGGAACTACTTTACGATTGATTTTGGTTCACCATCAACTGAGAAATGTTGAATAGGTTTCAGTCAATCGAATGGTGTTAATTTTTCAGTTTGTCCGGTCACCGAAATCGTTTGAATCAAGTTTAAGAGGCCAGAAAATTGTTTTTAGAACGTTTTATCATGATATAAAATCGATTACGATTGATCTTGGTTTACCATCGACTGAGAATTTTCGAATAGGACTTAATCAATCGAAATGTATCAGTTTTGGAGTCCGCCCCGTCACCGAAATTGTATTAATCGACTTTAAGTTGCTGAAATCGCGCTTTTAGCTCATTTTATCATAATTACGATTGAACTTTGTCCATCATCGAGTCAGAATAATCGAATGCATCGTAATGAATCGAAACGTGTGAATTTAGAAGTTTTTATCTTCATCAGAATGTCTTCAATTGACTTGGAATTAACGAAAAAGGTTTGATATTCCGTACTGATGGATTCGGCAACTTTCCAGACTGTTAAAATTGTTTAGTGAAGATCGTACATTTTCAGAAAAAAATTTTAAATAGTCGAATAAAGTTTCGAAATTCATTACAATTTTGAAGAATAGACAAAATGATCGAAATGATGATCTCTCAAAGTTCATGAAAATTCTTGAAAATGCATAGAAATTTCTTCGCTAAAATGTAACAGTCATCAACGGTAATATCGCATCGTTAAAAATCTACAAAGTAGAGCCGTAGTTGATGAATTTCAATGCATATATGCATTGAAAATAAGTGTAACGTAACATCTCCGCACCATAAAATCGATTCCTCATTAAAAAGATAATTCCACCCAACTTGATGGAAAATATTCTCCGCAAACAGTCCAAATTTCCTTGCTCGCGTGCGTGGTTTTCCTGACCGTTTACATTGTGGAGAATAAAAACCGCGGTCAGCAAATTAACGCGTTGTATTATTACCCTGAAGCGAGGGAAAGTCTGCTGCTCTTGAGTTATTATGATATGGTTAGTATAAGTTTATGGAAAATTCACACATTTTCGTTGGCTTTCACGATGTGTTGGAATTGTTTATAACTGAAAAATTTAGAAATCGTTTAAAATTCTTGGTTGGGTTAACTTGAATATTTTTTAATTGTTTCTGAATGTATTTGAATCACTTCTCGATTTTGAAGCGCTATTGGGAATTTATCGAACTTTTTTGTGTTCATTAATATTAAAGTATTTTAGGATTTTTGAGGATACAGATAGATTCGTAAAGATTTGACGAGAATTTTCATTAAATTTCAAAGAATCACCTGAAAGTTTTCAAAAGATTATCAAAGTGTTTCTATTGATTTCTAAATTTGCAAAAATTATCAACATTTTTAGTTAGTGTGCAAAGATTGAAAAATTTTTTTACAATAACTTTAGGTATTTTTGGAAATTTCGCGTTCAGGTTTTTTCAGTATTCCTGAAAATTTTAAAGAATTCGGCTGTTGAAAATATAGATGTCTGGGATTTTCCAACATTTTCAAGATTGGACTCAAAATTTCGGAAATTTCCTAAATTTCTGAACATACGAGATTTCCAGAACTGCCTGAAAACAACTCCAAATTCTTCAAAGTTATGAAAAATTTCATAATTTCTAAGACTTTTTCATATGCTTCAAAATTTCTAGTGATTCCAAAAATTCGACGTATTTTCAAAACTTTCGAACTGTTTTGATTATTTGCGATAATTTTCGTTCATTTCGAAACATGCTGAAGTTGAATAAATTTCCCATGATAAATCGCAGGAATAAGTTTGCTTTCGTGATAAAACATAATAAATGTTTTTATTTGAATTCTCACGTGAAAACGTAAAATCTACAAGAAATATGCTACCGAGAGAACAATTGAAAATGAATGATAATAGATATGATCCAAATCCAATCAAGTTTGCAAAAATTTCTAAACTTCGACGTGGGTCAAAACATGTTCTATTAAATTTCCTTTTTTTTTAGATATATATATATATATATTAACTACCGTAATTTATGCACGCTGCAAACAATTGAAGTTTTCCCGACCGCGGCGCGTACTTTGTTTGACTGTTTATATTGCGGGAATAAAAATCGCTATAGACAAACGTACACGTAGAGTATATCCAGCCTGGGACGAAAAGGGGAGCGGGTCTAAGGTTAACCCTTGAAACCGACGTGGATGAAATAATTCGCGCGCCCGCGATCCCATTCACGTAGCTCCCGGGATGAGATAACTAACACGACCCGCCTCGCTCTTGGGCCGATTCCGACGGGATAGACGAGATTTCCGAGATGTACGCGCGTACCTATATACATATCCGGGGCAAACATAAAGCCGATGGAACTTTCGGAAACTCGCATTCTCACTGAACAGGCTAATAAGGCGAAACTGGCTCGTAATTCGTCATTAATTACTGCGCGCTCATTACATGAGGGATGAAGGAAGGCGGGGGGGGGGGATATGATTTTCCGTACGAGCACCGTTCCTGTTATCCATTCATTAGATTAAGAGACAGTTCCGTTCTTGTGTAGGTTCATCACGTTTCCACTTGGACCTGGTCTAATTTTAGATTTTTTTGTTGGTTGGTATTGATATTTCGAAGATTTTTGAGCAATTTATTAATTTGGGATGATGTTTGAGTACATACGTATACGAAAACGTTCGGGGGTATTTTCAGAATTTTCAGAGTATTCGCGATTATTTTTGTAGCCCTCACAGAAGTTTTTTTTTTTTTAATTATATATTTTTCGATTTTGAATGATCCGTTGTAATTTCGACGAATATCTTGATAGTCTGTCACTGCACTGATATATATATAAATAATATTGTTATATTATACGCAGTCAAAAAATTTTTCTGTACATTAGTACTAATATTGACAACGAATTTTTCGAAAGTCAATTTTTAACATTATTGATCAGTTTCCAGATTACTCACAATCATATGAAATTTTTTGCAGTTCGCAAAAATTTATGGAAAATTCTTGAGATTGCCGAAAATAATTGATTGGGACAGCTGGTTTTGAACTGGTGTTCACAAGATCGAAACCTATCAACTGGAAAACATTTCAGCCACTGACTGTTTTAACAGTTTTATTGAATATTTTTCGACAATTTTTTTATTTTCCCCAAACGTTTTGAACTTCAGGTACATAAGTTTTTATAATATTGAAGATTTTC
>JAPYZK010004674.1:0-10134 GCA_030522785.1 Platygaster equestris
ATAATAATAATAATAATAAAGTGATGATAATCAGCGATAAATCGATATGAAATTGCGTCTTGACGATAGTCAAAAACTCACCCTTATAACAGTCAAAGGCTGGGGAAAGTCACTGCCACCCGCCAGACGAAAGCCCCATGGTCTGTTGTCGAACTTGGTAAACTTTATGTCGAGAATTGGCATGTTTCTCTACATCTAGAACCACACGCGCCATTCACGTACAACCCCAAACCACACGTCGATTTTGCATAATCCAACTCTCCGAAACCCTCCATAAGAATCGCGAAAGAAAAGGCTATCCATCCCGCAACAACAATGACATTACGTAATAGCCGCGACTCGAAAAAAAACCTGCCGACCTCGTCAGCCGGGGAAGAAGAATTTCTCAACGTTTCGGAAAAATGGACGAGATAATGGCAAATTGTGGACGATTGGCTGGCACCGCGCACTTGGAGAAATGGAAAATGCTCGAAAGTATGCTTGGATGTATGGAAAGAATGGAAGAATGGGGGCGCCGGCCGAACGCGGGGGTTGGGGGTGAAGAAGAAGAAGAAGAAGAAAAAGAAGAAAAATAAAAATAAACTTGCGAAAGGTTGCGGAAAATGGGTGGTTAATGAAAGAAAAAATGGGTGCTCACTGGAAATGAAGTGTTTGCTGCTGACCAAATGGGGCGGGTAAAAGGCAACTAACTGATTGTGATGATGCGGCAGGTATCGTGTTCGCGCGGGTGTTTCCGTGCTCGCGAGTCGAAACGATGTCACGATTAAGCACTGCCAAAGCCAGCAATCAATCCATCCATCCATCCATCCATCCATCCCCCTGCGCCACGAATACCTTCGACTACTGCACACTCTTCGGCACCCCGCGCGGATCACCTCGCTTGGCATGGTGGTGTCTATTTACTGATCGATCTATTTACAATCGGCTGGCGCGATCTCGTTATTCGCGATCCGAGTGCGAACCGCGACGGGTTGCACCGATTTTCACCGGTTTTTCGCATTCGCACAACTCCAGACTTGATGCAGGCTACAATTAGACATTGGAACAGGATTTGCAGTTGGCCTGCAATTGTACTCTTATCAATTTTACTGTATTTTACTTAATTTAGCTATAGCTGTAGCTAGACATGAAAAAAAATGTTGGCGACAGAGTAACTTGTGATGATTCGCCGTTGGATTCGTGCTTGGGACCCCGATTATTTCATTCTCGGATGAGTCACGAATTTTTTCAAAGTCCAAAGCGTCGGATAAGCGACAAAGCATATGCTCACTTTTCAATTTTTCGCAATAATCACTAATATCGGTGTTTTTCGGACGAACCCCTCATCGCTTTGAAAGAGCTCTCACATTTGCCCTTACGCGTACCTTCAACGAGTCCTTATTTGCAACGACTATTCAACGTTTCAAGTATTTGAATTCGGAGAATTTTATCTTTTGCAAATTCAATATCGTAATAACAACAGTAACTCACATCATATAATATTATATATTATGGGGCTTCAACCTGTCACCCGTGCGAGCGTTTATTGTGAATGTTATTTGTTCAACCTCGGTTTCAATCGACTTTTCGAGTGTTGATATTAATTATATTGTATTACGGTCATATTATGTGCTATACAAATGCCAGGGCTTAAAAATCAACCAAAGCGAATTCAAGACTTTATGCAGAAACTGGATTTTATTGGTCTTATCTGAATTATTTACATGTGAATAATGACGACTTTTCACAAAAAATCAATAACTCATCTCCATACTCTAGGTTATGGCGTTAAAAAATACTCTTACAACATTTAACATATAAGTACTTACATAGTTCAAGACTCGACTAAAATCATCATTCTTTCATACGTACAAGTACCAAGACAAAATAAAGGATTTTTTTCGAAACACTTTCTTTAGTTCGATCTCTAAAAGTAAGCGCCTCGATCATGAAACACTATAAAAAAACACGACGTACACATTCATTCGTCGCATTATCAAGAATCAAAGTGATGTTTAAACATGAGAAAAGCATGGATGAAGATTATACGTGATATTGATTATTACTAATTGAACTATTGACGATAATGATAAAGGAGAAAAAAGTTGTTGACGGTTACGAGTTGTACAACTGAAATTTGTCCAACATTCAGTCGTACGTTACTCAACAACTACCCGGCGATCTATATGTCAATTTGACGCATCTTTAGCGAAATCGCAAAGCAGAAAAAAATTGCACGAATGCAATTTCGTAACTTTGTCGTGCGTCACACCAAAAAAATCAGCTTTCAACTCCCATGGCTTCCATTACAAGGGTGTATGGCTGTATGGTGTGCTCTAAGGTGTCTGGTCGAGGGACACGAGCTAGACGACTTGGTAAAACATGCACAAGTACAAAAAACTCGCCAACATGAAGAAGCGAAAATTTTTTTTTCTCTTCCCTGCCCAAGTTGACTCAAATAATCAAGTAATGGACATGTTTTTCTCATTGACTTTTGTACGCATAACATTGCAGTGCTAACATCAACTTTGATAGCTTTTGAGATATTGAAATCCCGTTTCAATATCTTGATAAGAACCTTAAATATTGATCTTCACCAAACTTTAAACGAAAGAAAATATCACTCCGCGCTTTTTTTCGTGTTTCAGAATCGAGTGTCGCAAATTCTTCACATCGGCATCACGAAACTTGGAAATTTTCAACACATTTACACACTTGAAAGGCACGTCGCTTATTAGAAATTGGAAAAAAAGCACACAAGTTTGACTTTTCTGTTTTTGGCTTGAATTGAAAAATACACTGCATTCCCAAAAGCCAAACTGAATGTTCACTGTTGAATGTAACCTGTCGAAAAAAGTCCATTTTCTCAAAATTAAAAATTCACCAAATTCTCCCCCTATGAAATTTACATATTTACACAATCTTAACATTGGAGAACTTGGTGAATCACAACATTCAGTATTGACTTGTTCCTATTAACGTTTTGCTGCACTTTTTCCTGCAAAAAAAAAAATAATAATAATAAAAAGAAGAAGAAAAACTTTACTTGTTAAAAGCTTCAAGAGGTATTTGTCCCCTTTCCCGACATTCTTGGAAAACTGCCAAAGCTCTTTCGTAATTCCATTGACATTCTTGCAGACATTTAACGCTCCATTCTACATTCATATTTGTCACTTGCGAAAGATTCAGGGCCATTTGCTCTTTTTGTACATTTCCTCGCGAGGAAGAAGAAGAAGAAGCCACGCAAGCTCCAGGAATGTCCGGTTGGGGACTAGGGTAAATTTCCGATTCTAGCGCTTTCTCCTGATTTTCCGTGGGCTGGCAAATGTGCATCTGCTCGTTGACGATGCAGTAGCCGCTTCCTTCCGGCACGATCATGAAAGTTCGGTTGAAAAAGCGAAGCGAGTTTTTTTGGTTCAGTTCTTTGAAAATTCCTGTCGTCGTCATCAACATCATCGTTGCCTACATTTTCGACGACAAGTATAATTGCAATCAGAGCGGGTTTTTTCGTTTCAACTTCGTTTGATTAATTTTCAGTTTATCATGTTTACCGTAGCCAGACAAATATCCATTGTCAAAGTATTGAGCAAGTGCTGGGTTGGGGGCAATTCCGAAATCAACGAAAGTACTGCCAAACGATTGTTCTTCAAAAGTTTTCTCCTTCTCAGGGCGTCCGTCACTCGGCACAAATTTCGATTTTCGGACGTGTAACTGCTGAAATAAAATACAACATGGTTGGCGACAAAGTAATTTTTCGTCACTAAGATGAAAAAAAAGCAACATTTGTTTACCTGTTGCTATTGGCAAGGTAAGCAATGGTGAGACTAAAACGTGCTTCGCTATGGTAAGCGTTGTATAAGCCCTGTCGATTTCCAGAGTCGAAAACTCGAAAATATTCAGCCAAAAACTGGGTTGCCACTTTTTTGGCTTCTTCGTTGGGAGCGAAAAGCATTTGTAACTGAGGCATTATTGTTTGCTCGCTGTCCACGTCGAAGGAAATTGGTTTTGGCAGTTCTTCATTGTCCTGTAAAAAAACAGCGATTTTTCGTTCTCTTTTTTTCCATAGTTTTTGTCATAGGAAAATGACAATTACCTGAATTTTCCAGGTTTCTCTGGGCTTTTTTATGTGAATGCAAAATTGAAAAGTTGTAAATTTTCAAACTCTCGAAACTATAAAATTTCAATCAAAGTTTAGGAAATTAATAACCAAAAGCTGGTTCGATATTAAAAAATATTGGAAAAAAAACATCACATATTTTTCTGACACTAACACAAGAGAATTGCCATTTACCTTTAAAATGGAAAAAAAAATCTGATTTCGCTATACCCACCAGTCGTAAGAGTTTTGGGAAACGTTTTCGCACTTCACTGTCGCCAAAAGAGAAAAGCCAGAAGCCCGCAAGCTCCGAGTTAGTTTGTAAAAAAAAAGTTTCCAACTGATTATTATTATACGTGTTGATATATTATAATTGATGTAAATTTGCAAGAACACGTTGTAAATTTACCAATTTCATGAAAAACAAACGATATACAACTATTAAAAAAGTTACGTTACATTCATGTCTAGAATATCATGAAATAAACAAGTTTTGAGAAACTGAAAAAAAGTATACAAATCCCCATCAACAACTTTTACGCGAAAAACACATCTTTTTCCATCACAAAGTTGTTCAACGAAAAACTAGAAAATAATCCGGAATGGGAGAAAAGCTACTCTAAGCTACTCTTTGACAAACTTACGAATTCAGAAAATTTACTGACAGCAAACTTTTGAGGAAAAAAAAATAAATAAATGATTAGCTTTTCTTGAAAGCATACAGTTTTTGTGTGTAACATTTGCATGATGGTTGTTGACTTTTTTACATATAATTTTTGAAACATTGCAATTATATTCATCATCAATATAAAATGCAAACGTCCAAATTTTGAGGTTTTTTCATTTTCCTACTTCTGAATGTGGATTTAGATTTTCTCACACCTTTGAATTCGGATACTTTAATTAACAAGCTGGTAAATGTGAATAGGCATCATTTTGAAAATACTGATTTACGAATTAAATTAAAAAAATATATCACTATATATATTACATAATATGACGTATATCAGTAGAAAAGTAACTCAAAATATGCCAGAAAAAAAGAAAAACAAAATCACCTGACATAATCAGCTCGTCGATTTTTGAATTTCACTGCTACCGGATTATTGTCAATTTTCAGTTCTTCAATCGGCAGGTCTTGGAGGTTGTCCAATGGAGTAAATGTTTGCAGCTGTCACATAAAAATATTGAACATATTCATTCAAACATCAGTGTTGAAAGTTATAATAGGAATGTTATTACAAAAACTCGAAATACATATTATTATAATGATGGAATCAATGTGGATAAAACCTTGTTATCACTGAGGTGGAGAATTTTTAGATTTTTGAACTTTGTTTTCAAAACTCCAAGCTTGTCCAAATTGCCCAATCTGTTGCTATTCAGACTCAAAGCCACAAGATGCGGAATGTGCTCGGCGACGATGTCCAAAACAGTAGCCATCAATGCTGGTTTGAAAAGAGCGCAAAAATGCTCTTCTGCGAGAACTACACATTTCAAAAACTATTACAATACATCCAATAAATTCATCATTCATTCTTGCGATTTTAAATTTTGTCAACTTTTACAGTTGTTTATTCCAAATTATTTATGGAACTGAAAATGCCAAACAATGCGAAATAATAATTGTGAATGATTGGTTTGAGAAGATGCATGAGATAAATTTAATGATCATACCTGGGTCATGGTGGAATCGCGTCAAATCCAAAGCACTGTTCTCCATTGAATATCTTTTCCCAAGTGCGAGTTTCAGTTTTTCTTTGACAACGCCAGTGATAGGAGTTTGCGGGTACTCTGGTTTTGTGCGAATCATCAGCTTTTGGTTGTCGGGCGTCAAAATTTTTTGACTGCAAGCAGAAATTTTGCGCGCGTGCTCTGCGTTATCGACATAGAACTCTGTGTCGTTCATTGCGATTTTGTACTGAAAAAAAAAAAAAAATAATAATGATATTAACATTCAAATATTGATGCTGACAAAAGAATTGACGCGAAAGCAAGAAATCAATATTACAGCTATTGGTATGAATGAGTCTGGCTCCAGGAATTTCTGCAACTGGCCAATGATCAATTCCTTTGCGTATTTCTGTCCGTACACTATCTGAAAATGATAGAATCCACGTTATTTGTTGTCTCAACACGAAATTTTCTAATCTTCGGATGACATTGTGGGCCACATTTCCAAGTTTCCAAGTCCAACCTAATCTTTTCTTCGGTTGGACTTTTGAGTTTTGAGGCATGTTTTTTTTCGATAAATTCAACAGATATTGATGGTTTCGAAAATATCAATCGTCGATATCCATATTCATGAAAAAATGGATGATTGAAATTCAATAATGCATACTGTGACTTTGTGCCAGGAAAAGTCGCCAAAATTGTTGCGAGAGTATTGTCTCATGAATCTTGGATTTCTATTTCCTCTCGGGTTTGGTTGGGGGCTGAACCTTCCACCTCTGGAGAAATTGCCACGTCCTCTGTAAATGAAATTTCGGACATGCTCGAAGCTGGCGCCGCTGCCACTACCCGCCATGTTGACATCATCATCGAGTGACCTTTCAAGGCTGCCTACAAATTTTTCTTTCCGTGTTAGCTTTGCAATGGGATTGAAAGTCACTCGTCTGATGAACGCCTTTTTCTCCATTCTAGCACCAGCACCACCACCACTGCCACCACCACCACCCCTCTCTGCCTCGCTGTGCCCTGAAAAAAGCCACAATTTTCTTCATTTTGTGAACTTCAACTACATTTTCCTCAATTCTCTTATAGTTTCAACATTTTTATTTATTTGCTATCTTCTATATTTTTCCTCATTTTCAAGTTGTTACATTTTTCTTTGTTTTATTTACTTCATTACAAAGTTTCTACTCATTTTTTATTTTTTAATTAGCTTTTCAAATTTCTTTACTTGAAGTCATTATATATTATCATTTCATTCATCCTTGTTTCTGACCTTTTGAATTGTCAAGTTACACAGTTGAACTCGTCACAATTTCTGTATGCTCCAAAATTGAAAATACCAAGTCATCATCGATGTATCACCAAATTTTCACAACTTCATGTGAATTTCTAAATTTACAATAATTCTTGATTACTCGACAATGTAAAATTTTTAAATGCATGAAGAACTGCTGATAATTGATACAATTTTGCAACTACCAATTGTAAGAAAAACTGCGTGCTATAAAAATGATAAAACATTGATGATATGTTCTCTGCTGCCAAGAGATATTATACGTGTTATTTTCACCGACTTGAAAAATTCGTCAATTGCTCGACTTTTTATCATAGGAAAAAGCAAAATAGGTAAATGTCTAGTTATGCTACTTTTCCAAAAATTGTTCAGAAAAATTTTTTCAAAGTGTCGAAATATCGGATTTTGCACGTAGATTACGGAACCGTCGGCGCTTTCAAGAAAAAACCAATATTTTCTTTGTTATAAACAAAGCTAGTTGCAAAATTCGCGAAAGTGGGTCAAAAAAAAATGAAAAATCGAAAAATGGGTGTTTTTGATGAGTGAGGTCATTAATAAATGGCTCATGGCGAAATAATGGTGTTTTTTGTTGATTATAAATATAAAAAAGTGTGAGTGAAAAGTGAGGTTACATTGTTCTTGCTTTCGCGATTGAATATTCAAAATATTTATCACGTACCGAACAACTTCGTTGAAAGTCAGGTGACGTTCTTTAATAAATCATCAAAAGTAAAATATGAAAAGAAAACACAATGCTCTAAAGAACATTACCTAACCTATGAAAACACTCGCTTGTCGCGACACTTTTTTTGTTTATAACAAAATAAATATCAATTTTTTCTTAAAAGCGCCGACGGTTTCGTAGTCTACATGAAAAATCCAATATTTTGACACCTTCAAAAAACATTTTGCAACATTTTTCAGAAAAGTAGCTTAACTAGACATTTACCGCAAAATATTAGTAGAGGAGGAGGAAAACTAAAATCAAAAATGGTGCATATACACCTGTGATGTAAGGAACTTGATCTCTTTGGGGTCCTGCAGGTTTCCGAACGTGGTAAATCGGCCGATTAGGTCTTTTATTGGGCATCATTATTATACTCCTAGATTTTTCGCCAAAGTTCATCAAACTCAACTATTATAGGCAAGTATTCGTTTTGAAACTTTGAAGGACAGCTGCGAACAAAAGCAAAGAGCTCTGCGATATTATCGGCAACAATAACAAACAATAAGTACTGTCAAGTACTGTCACTTGCTGTTACTCGCTTTTACTGACTTTTACTGACTTTTACTGCTGTCACTGCACAAAAAAAGGTTGATATATATACGATCTATATATACATGCATACAAAGCAATATATAATATATGTACTGAAACAATGATTGGTTGCAGGAACTTGCAGGATAAATAAATACTGAACAGTTGGTGACAGGGATCGGAATGTTGGTGACAATGGTGACAATTAACAGCACATTGTTACACGTGATTTTGTGATTTTGGATTTTGTAAACATCAGTCGATCAGTCAAAAAAAAGGGATAAAAAGTTGTAAAAAGTGAAGTGTATATACAAGATGAACAATGATAACTTTTGAAAATATCTCAAATTATTTGGCTCTTGCATGTGTTTACTCGGTGTTCCAAATTCCAAGAATTCCCAAACAAGTCGGGCGAGTCAGGCATGTTTAAATTTGTTTAAATTTGTTTAAATTGTCTCTCGAAATCATCGAATATGTCGGAAAATAGCGATGATGATGGAACGAGTGAAAGTGGAAACTCTTGGGAGTTTTTGAAAATTGAAGGCCAAGATTTTCTTTTGTTTGCCAGTCAAGAAAACAAAACCTGGAAAATTTTGCTGACAAACCTGCGTCAGGTTTGGTTGGAAAACTTGACGGAAGAAATTATTCTACAAAGATGCTCCGTAAGATACATTATTTTCCAACTTTTTTTTTCATTCAAATTTATCATTATGCGGATGAAAAACTATGACAAAATTAACAAGTCTGACGATTGGGATTTTAAACTTGACTGATTTGAGGAATGGAATTGGCCAACTTGATGATTGCGTATTCTCAAAATGTATTTGACAATCTCGTGAAATGATTCCCAGAAATTAGCCTTGTCTCGAAAAATGTTTAAGAGACACTAATAATGACAACAACAAAAATGATTTTATTTTTTTTTTTAGGAGCTCAATCCATCATTGGATGTGGAGGCTTTCGATGTGCAAAAATTCATTAGTGGCTTGATGAGAAACATAGCAAAATATACAACTTCAGCGACGACAAGTTTTATACATTTGTCGACAACATTGTGTGGTGGGATTTTCAAATTTCACATACATTTGGAAGAAGGACATTGCCAGCAACTATGGGAACAAGTCATCATCAAACTGTGTCACTCAGTCACAGTCATTCAATCCAAATTTGATATTTTGGTAGATTTATTGAAAAAAAAGGACACTGAGATCAAGGAATACAAAGCAGAAGGAGCAAAACTCATTCGAAGTAAAGAACACATTGCTTCAATAAAAATTGCACTTGAACAATCAACATCTGTTTTATATTTTTATAGAATGATAAACTGTATGTCCTGTTGTTTTTTTACAGAAAACATAGAAACCAAGCCATTTGAGTCGAGTGTCCTTGATGGAGCATCTTGGACAACTGTCTCATCGGACATTATCAAGATTATGGGAAATTTCATGAATTCCAACAAACCCCAAGAATTCAAGAAAGAAGAACAAGTGCATGTGAAACAAGAAAGGTGAGGAGGTCATTTCAGGATTATCATGCAAGCACAATCAACTACAATTATTCCAGAACTTGGGATTCCACAAAATTTTCTGACCCACGAGTTTGAAATTTCAATTCAAAAACTTGATTTTTTCGAATATTGCAAGATAATTGAGCAAAATTGTACATGATGATAGGTGCCAAAGAAATTGTCTCAGAATTGCATTTAAAAAAAAGTTGTTTTTGTGTTCATTAGGTTGTTGCATATAAGCTACATTTATTATTTCATATCGTTCTCCATAATTTAATTTCGTATTTTTTTTGTTGTTTCGTAAATGAATTCAATTTCATTTATTT
>JAPYZK010004675.1:0-10132 GCA_030522785.1 Platygaster equestris
AGAGTGTAAGCAAGAGAGGATGCATTCAGAAGTGCATGGCGAGGACTTACCCAGTTCCGCGGTCAGGTATTCAGGCGAGCACAGCCCATACCTCTGTCAGACAGGGCCCGCGAACCCCGAAGTACAGGCGATCCAGGGCCGCGGGCCGACCCGGACACCAGGAAGCTGAACTGCACACACGCACATTTCCGTAGATAATAGTTAGCGATGCAATTGATAGCGATACGATATAGATAATGGGTACGGATAAAGCGATCAGTACAGCTACGAGTTCACGAGTGGAGACCCATAGCCATACTGGCCCAAAGATCTTTCGATCACCTCGCCGTCGATAGGCCCACCAATTTTACCGTTCCCAAGGTTTCCACCTTTCCTAGAAATGTGGAAACCTTGGGAGAGAGGAAAATGAGTCAGGGTACAGGGATTTTATGATCAAGATCGACGCGAACACGAAGAAAAAAACTTGAGTCAGAAGCTTCGAGTGATGATGCAATTTGTAACAAAAAGGCGTTTTTTCGCTTAGTAAGTTCAAGATTGGTAAAAAAACTAAATGAATAAAACATGATTGAAATAATAACCTAATTGCAGTGTACGAGACTGCAGGGGATCGTCGGAATCCTGATAGACATAAATAATTTGGTCGCCTGAATCCTGAGACTCTTCATCGCCAAATGCAACTTGTTCATTATTGTTTTCCTGAGACAAAATCTGCCAAACTTGTTCAGCTTGTTGCTTTGGTTGAGTATACAGTACTCTAGTGGTGTGCATCTACAAACAATATTTTCACTATAGAGGTGCAATTTTTGCATTATGCGTATAAAATCTACACGTATTTTTTGTATTTGTCCATTAAATTCGCATCGGTTACGAAATTTCCAGTACCTTTTTGTGTTTAGACAGGTTCGAACAGTCGGCAAATTTCTTGAGGCAAATATCGCACGAGTAGGGTTTCTCTCCTGGAAAAGTTTTTGACCAAAACGATTTTAATGAAACATAAGCATAAAGATTGTACAAAGAGAAAAATACGAATACCAGTGTGATATCTCCGGTGTTTTTTCAAGGCCCAATTCTCGGTGAAAGAGCGGTCGCATTGCTCGCACTGGAAAGGTTTTTCTCCCTTGTGTCGCCGCATGTGAGTTTTCCAGGAGTCTTTGTGGAGGAAAGCCTTGCCGCACATATATACATCACAAATCCAGGGTTTTTCCCCGGTGTGGCGTTTCTCGTGCAATTTGTACTGCGAAGAAGTCGTGAACGCGCGGCCGCAACCCTCGTGACTGCACACGAATGGTTTTTCACCCGTGTGAATTCTAACGTGTTCCTGCAAATTTCCGTTCTGCGAAAAGCTCTTCCCGCAGAATTTACATTTGTACGGTTTCTCGCCAGCGTGCCACCTACAATTAGAACGAAAAATGTTAAAAACATACCAAACTTTCGAAGTTTCGTTTCTAATTTTCAACTCGACAAACAAAAAAAACAATAATCCTAGTAGACATGTTTACATGCGCTTGCATTCGCAATTCCATGTAAAGTTTACGGCTGAGGGGGCTGAAGCCTCCTCTGAAATTCTGAAAAATTTGAAAAATCTAGTACATTTCAAAAAGGATATTTTGAAAAAAAAAAGAAAGAAATAGTAAAACAATATTGATTTTCACAAGTGTTAAAGTTTCGAGAAACTTGATAATTTTTGACATTTTCAACATTTCAAGATTTTGAACAATTTTGGGAATTTTCAAAGTTTGGAGGATTTAGAAAATTTTACAAGTTTTTAGAAGTTTGAAAATTTCGAAATTTCAAAGTTGTGAAAATGTTTCAAAAACTCTGAAAATTGAAAATATTTTTATAATTCTTGGAATAATGAAAATTTTACGGATTCTCAACATTTCGAGAAACTTAATAATTGGGAATATTTCTAAGATTTCCAATTTTTAACAATTTTGAACATTTTCAAGTTTGAAGTATTTTGAGGATTTTGGAAGTTATTGAGATTTTGGAAATTTCAAGAATTTCTAAATATTCGTAAATTTCAGAGATTTGTAAGTTCCGAAAATTATGCAAATTAACAATATTTTCATAATTTTTGAAATTACGAAAATTTTACAAATTTTTCATATTTCGAGAAACTTGATAATTTTTGACATTTTCAACATTTCAAGATTTTCAACAATTTTGGGAATTTTCAGAGTTTGGAGGATTTACAGAAATTCACGAGTTTTAAGAAGTTTGAAAATTTTGAAATTTCAAAGTTGTGAAAATGTTTCAAAAATTCTAAAAATTCGCAATATTTCTATAGTTCTTGCAATAACGAAAATTTCACGAATTCTTCATATTTCGAGAAACTTAATAATTTGTGATATTTATAATATCTTGCATTTTTAACAATCTTGAAAATTTTCAAGTTTGAAGTATTTTAAGGATTTTAAAAGTTACTGAGATTGTGAAAATTTCAAGAATTTCGAAATTTTCGTAAATTTCAGAGATTTGTAAGTTCCGAAAATTATGGACATTCATATTTTCATCATTCTTGAATTTACGAAAATTTTACAAATTCTTCACATTTCGAGAAACTTGATAATTTCATTTGGAACATTTCAAGATTTTCAATAATTTAGAGAATTTCGGAAGTTTTTCGTATTTCAACAATTTTCAAAATATCAAAAATTTTAGACATTTCAGAGATTTAAAAAAGTTTCGAAAATCTTAAGAATCGAGACAGTTTTCGTAATTCCTGAAATTTTAAAAGTTTCACGACTTTCCAGAATTTCGAAAAACTTCTGGTGAGTCAGAAAATTTTCAACATATTTAAAGATTTGCGACTATTCTGATGGATTTCCAAGTTTAGAGGATTTCGAACATTTTCAAACTTTTTAGAATTTTCAACATTTCCAAAATTTCGAAAATCTTGGAAATTTCAGGGATTTGAAAAAATTTTGGAAATTCTGGAAGTTGACAATACTTTCATAATTATTAAAATTCCGAAAATTCAACGAATTTCTGAAACGTGGATAAACTTGATAATTTCAAACATTCCGAACATTCCAAGATTTTCAACAATTTCGCAAGTTTCTAAAGTTTCAAGTACTTTCATAATTTCAAAAATCTACAGGATTTTCATAGTTCGAAAAATTCCAAAATGTTTGGAAATTTCAGAATGAATGAATGCTCGGTCGGAATCTCGTACGTTTTGTACGTTTTGTCGGGAGACTCTCGCGTTTCTTTGCGCTGAAGATTATGTATTCTCCCTCACGACCGGGCAGAATTATCTATTCTAATTACCACTGAGCGATGATTTCAAAGATTTGAAAATTCTGAGAATTCAGGAAATTTTGAGAATTCTCCAATAAAACTCTACTTATCAAACTTGTTGGATCAATTTCAACTACAAATTTCCTCACCCCTCTTTGAACAAAATTTCTGACTACGTCCTTGTATACATCCAGTTATTAAAATTTGCATAATCGTCATTGTAAACACTACGTAAATTACTCTTTACATGAATATTACACAAACGTTCACATAGAATTCATGTAAACATCACGTAAACAGAACACATTTAAAGTGTTTACATATTTTACATGAATTAGGGAGGACAGAAACGCATGTAGTAATCAACTTTATGTTAACACCGACAGCGCAACTGTTTTCACCGCATTTACATGACATATGCGAAAACACGTCTACTAGGGAAACTTGTAATATTGTGGTCAAGCGTTAACAACAACCGTAAATGCAGAGTGAGGCTCGTCTTGTGGGCAAAACTCTGATTGCAGCGGGTACAAGCGTGTTTTTTCTCCCCTGTGTGGGTCGACTGGTGATTCATCAGATTGGCTTTCGTCTTGAAACGCCCTTTACATGTTTCGCAAGAGTAAGGACGATCCTCGGTGTGCACCAGCTGATGGCGTTGAAGTAGCTGCTTGTGCTTAAAACTTCTATCGCACTTGTTACAAGCGAATCGACGACCGTTGTGCTCCGCTTCTTTGTGGTAAATCAGAGAACTCGGGTGATTCAGGACTTTGCCGCAAATGTCACACGAATATTTGTTGCTTTTTGTTGCAGCCTACAACATTCACATCGACAATTAAACATCCCTAGGGATTGTAATTTTTATAAAAACAGGCAACATTTCCATAAAATCAGTGGATTATTTATAAGAATTCGTTTTTTTATAAGGTCGATTTTATAAAAGTTTTATAAAATTTTCGATTTTTATAAAGTGGTTTCAAAAAAACTGTATAAAAAAATTTTTTTTCATAGAATCTGTCGAAATTTTCATACAATTCATCCGTTTTTTTATACAAACAATTGAAAGCCTCCAAATTTTCTTATCAATCCTCCATTTTTATAAAAACATCGCTATTTTTATGAAAAGCTTTATATTTTTATTTCAAAAAAAATTTCCTGATAGAAGGAACTTCTGTTATAGTAATATTTGATACGTTTTTATTACACAAGGGAATGGAAAATCATGTTCGTAACATTTTTTAGCAAATACGAAGCGTAAAAACATATGATTTTATAGGATTTGAAAACTCTTCAACTCAAATTGAAAATAAACATCTAAATTGACATAGATTTGATGGACAAGAAAGTTGACTATCAGATTTCTGATGCAAAGGTCGCAAGTTCAAATCCCGCTGCCTCCAAAAAATTTTTCAATTTCTTTCGATACGACATTTGAGCTAGAGCCTCCTAAACTGATGAAAAATGGTATATATATTAGCAGGATGATCCAAAAAACGGTTAGAAAAATTTTTGCATACTTTTAAAAATGTTGAAAAAAAAATTTTTATAAAAATATGTTTTTTCATAAAACTTTTGTAAAACCACTTAAAAAAAATGCAAATTTCCTAAAAATTTCGTAAAACCGACCTTATAAAAATTTGTGTAAAAATTTTCTATAAGGTTTTTATAAAAACTAGAATCACTAGGGATAATATTATATACTAGCTTTTCGAAACGAAACTTATGTCAATTTGGATGCTTATTTTCAATTTGAGTTGAAGAATTTTCAAATCCTCTAAAATCACATGTTTTTCCGTTTTATAATTGCTAAAAAACGTTACGAACACGATTTCCTATTCCCTTGTGTAATAAAAACGTACCAAATATAACTATAAGAGAAATTCCTTATATCAGGAAAGTTTTTTTTATAAAAACATGAAACTTTATAAAAATCGCGCAGTTTTTATAAAAATAAAAGTTTTATGAGAAAATTTGGAGGCTCTCAATTTTTTTTATAAAAAAACAGATGAATTGTATGAAAATTTCAACAGATTTTATAGAAAAAATTTGTTTAATGAAGTTTTTATAAAATCACTTCATAAAAATCGAAAATTTTATCTAACTTTCATAAAATATACCTTGGTAAATGTCAAGTTGAGCTACTTTTCCGAAAATAGACCAAAAAAATGTTTTTCAAGTGTCAAAATATCGGATTTTGCACGTAGATTACGAAACCGTCGGCGCTTTTAAGAAAAAACCAATCTCTTTTTTGTTATAAACAAAGCTAGTTGCAAAATTCGCGAAAGTGGGTAAAAAAAAAAGAAAAAATCGATAAATGGGTGTTTTTTATGGGTGAGGTCATTAATAAGCGGCTCATGGCGAAATAATGGTGTTTTTTGTTAAGAATAAATATAAAAAAGTGAGTGAAAAATGAGATTATGCTGTTCTTGCTTTCGCGACTGAATATTCAAAATATTTATCACGCACCCAACTTCGTCAAAGGTTAGGTGACGTTCTTAGTAAATCATCAAAAGTAAAATATCATGAAAAGAAAACGCAATGTCCTAAAAAACAACACCTAACCTATGAAAACACTCGCTTGTCGCAACAATTTTTTTGTTTATAACAAGATAAATATAAATTTTTTCTTGAGCGCCGACGGTTTCGTAATCTACATGAAAAATCCAATATTTTAACACCTCCAAAAAAATTTTTCCAACATTTTTCAGAAAAGTAGCTTGACTAGACATTTACCCAATAAATATACTGTACAATAAACATACACTACACGGTGCACTTTCAGAATCTTTGGGTGGTTTTCTTTCGTTGTCACCATTCGCTCCATTCTTTTCTGAATTTTCAGCTTCATTGGGCAAATTTTCTTTACATTTCTCTTGTTCGCACTCCAACTGTGTTTTCTTTACTTTATGTCCAGTTTTTTCTTGGTGCTCGGCTAAACTTTCTCGACTGTACACTTCTTTGCACTCGAAACATTCAATTTGATCGTCCTTGTGAGAATTTCTGCGAAAAACGGATTCAATTCAGAATTAATTCGCTAGCAATGTTTTTCATGCATTTTTAAAATTTACCTGTGTTTGATTAACTGAGTCATTATGGAAAAGGCTTTGTCGCAAATACTGCAAGAATACTTGTACTTTGTGCGATCGACTTTAGGTCGTCCCCGACCTCCAAGTTTGTTGACTGTCACGAGTTCATTTAAATTCGTTCCGTCTTCAAGCTCCAAATGACCGATGACTGGTGAACAAAAATTGACAACTCAAACAATTCTGAAGAAAAATCCATGTTTCTCGATGTTCCTAGTCAGTTTTTGTCATTAATTGGCATTTAAAATGTTTTTTTCTCGCAAAAAACATTTTAAATGCCAATTGATAACAAAAACTGACTGAGAATATCGAAAAACATTGTTTTTTCTTTAAATCAACAACCCAATGATAAAAAAATAAACGTTTTCAATTTAAACAATTTTGTCTACTACACAAAACTTCTAGTATCATACAAACATTCATAGAATTTGCATCGGTGGAAGGAAATATTTTCATCAAAAATGTTGTAAATCAAAAGATTTATAACATATTTTTAAAATTGGTGGACATGTAACGAGTGACTCGAAATAAAATAATCCATAACTGGAAACTTTGAAAAATAATACAAAGTGTTTGCTGGAATTTTATAGTACCTATAAAAATTTTTCAGAACTTGAAACGAAAAGTACACTTTTTTCTGAAAATCAACCATTTCTATTTTTTTGAATTTACTGACAGTTTAATTTTTGACATACATACTTACGAATTTTTTAGGATTATCAAAATTGTACAATTTTTTCAAAATTTCCAGAATTCTGAAATTGTTGAAAATCTTCAAAACCTCCATGATTTCCAAATTTTTCAAAAATCTTAAAACTCACGACATTTTCGAAATTTTCAAGTTCCTCTTTTTTTTCGGAATTAATAAAATTAACAAAATTTATTCAAGCATTTTCGGAATTCAGGAGATTCCACAACTTAAAAATTCAGAGAATTTCTGATATTTTGTCAATTTCGACGATACCGAAAATTTTAAGAGTTTTAAAAAATTTGGATAACTCCGAGAGAATTGAAAATTTCAAAAATTTTGCGAATTCTACGATTTTGGGAAAATTAAAAAATTTTGATAATTTGTGAACATCATAAACTTTTGTTCGTGTAACAACTTTCAAATTCCAGTACCTTGTTTAGTTTCAGAATGGTCAACTTTGGGGTTTGTATTCTCATTACTAATGTTGATATGCTCTGTATCTTCTGCGTCGGTGAGATCTTCTTCTCTGAAAAATTTCTCGAGATCTCTTCCTTGAACTTCTTCCGAGAATCTACAATTACAAAAAGCAGTTGTTAATTTTTGAAAACAAAAAAGAGACTACGAGAGAGCAAGAGGAAATTCTTGCCTTTTTGGAGGTTTGCGTCTTCTGGAACGTCTCGAATCGCCGCCCAATTCTTTGCCTTCTCCATCTTTATGACTAGCATCCAAGTTTTCTTTTTTTTCCTAAGGAAAAATATGATTTAATCATGTTTGCATTGAATAACATGCCGTAACTGACTACGCTAGCACGGATCCCGTGCACCCGTATTGAACATGTTTGATTGTCTCTAATTTCCAAAAATAATCATGATAACACTTTTAAAATAAACAAAAATTTTCAAATCATCATTTTCATACCACGACTGGTACTTTTTCATCATCATTGATTTTTTCACATTTTGGAGGACGTCCTCGCTTTCTTCGAGGCTTCTCCAGACCTTCCATTTCGAGACTCATTTCATTTCCTTCAGAGTACAGGGGTCCGTCAGTCATTGCTGCAGCAACTGCAACATCCATCATTAGAAAACTACATTTTCAAAGGCTTGGAAACTAAAACATGAGACCTTTTTGACTTGGCATCCTTTGTTTAATAACTTTTGACGCTTGATCGTACTTTGAATTCATCCGAATCCACTTAGTCAATTTGTAAATATACATATCAACTCAAAGTTGACATAGTACATTGTAGATAACAGATGGTTTACAAAAATAACATTATTAAGTATGGTAAAAATTGTTTGAAAAATTGCATTACTCGAATGAACAACAGAATCACTTTCACCACCATCTTCTTCGACGTTTTCAGAATCTGATCCTTCTTTTCCCTCAGGGTGAATATTTATCTTGGCGATTTTTCTTTTATTCTCTTGTTTTTGCAGTTTGTACATTTCTCCGAGTTGTCTCTGTCCCTTGATGATTGACCCAAAAAAATCCATAGTCGACTCAAGTTGAAGGTGACACGCGGAGCAAATTGTCTTCGGCAATTTTCCATCATCCTGAACCTACAATTAACAACATTCATCCATCATAACATTATTATCTATCACAAGTTTTATGGATTTTACTCTCTATTTATTACGAATTTTTGAAATTATTACAATATTAGAGAGCTTCGTATGCCAACTCCCATTAAGGTTTTCATGTATTTTCGACCTTGAAACTAATAAGATTAAAGGGTGATTGAAAAATTTTTTGAATGTTGACGTAGTTAAAAAATACGTGCAACTTAAATTAATCAAAACAGTACCCGTTTTCCGGCCGCAGAGGCAGACTTGAGTCTGCACCTGCAGCAGTCTACTCTGCGCACAGTGCAGGCGAGTCAAAATAGTGTCTGTATATAAATTACGTACCTTGAGCGGCAAAAAACGATTGACCCGACAGCTCAGAGCCGGGGTGCCTTTAGTTTCTAAGTAAAGGTTGTAAAGGTCCTCGCCGTTGCCTTGGAGGTTGTCCGAAGCGCATAATCGACAGACTGTCGATTCGTACAGACTAACTTGCGCCATTTTCCTGCAGTGACTGGAAATACTGGTATACTTATTGCTGTATACAGTAATAACCTCAATATTTTGCGCACCACTTTTTTAAATCAAAAATAACAATGATATAAACATTCTTCTTTTTTGAACCAAGTTTCCCAAGCGCAGATAATTGCTGATAATGTTATCATTATTTATTTTGTTGTGCGTGGTGACAATTTTTTCTATAACGTCTAACGAATATACGGCATGGATGCAGATCGCCACGGTGGGAAGTTATCTGCGCATGAAAGCGGGATGGCAGTATTGGAAACGTTCCCAAGCGAATGTGGAAGTCGGTAAAGAAGAGCCAAGCGCGTTCGATGTCGCCAAGAGCAGCAAATGTGCATTTTCAGGAGCGTAGCTAGATGAGATTCACGGAATTATTTTAATGGGCAGATCGATAATTGTTTCAATAAACGTTCTAAAAAATGACGATAAACTAATAAAATGAATGCATATGAATTATTGTATTATAAATGAATTAATAAAGTTTAAAAAACTGTTGATAAATGAATTGAATAACCAATAGTTATATAAATTGTACTGGAATAATGTATAAAAATTCAGAATAATAAATATGGAAAATAATACAGTGAATCAGAGTGATTGACAAAGGATAATAAATAATTAGTTGATACGTACTAACCAAGACTAATAATAAATCAATAAATGGATAAACAAATCAATAATTTATGAAAATAATATGACTTACTAGTCATTGCCGTAACAATGTACTGATTTTGTTTATGAATTATTCATTCAGTCACTCTTATTTATATCCAAGCTTTTCTAGTACCGCATTCGATACATAATAAACCGTCCAACTGACGCGCGGGCAAATAGTTTTACGCTTATTATTGTACGACATATATTTGTAATACCGAAATAATGCGCGCGTACAAATGACGATAAAAACCATTATTTATTTTTTGCCTGCAAGTCTCATCATGAAACAGTATCCGCGGAATATTTCGAACGCTTTGAAATAGTCGTCGAATCCACTGCGCGCTGCATCTGCGTTAACGCTTCACCCCGGAGGG
>JAPYZK010004676.1:0-10462 GCA_030522785.1 Platygaster equestris
CCCCCCGGATAAAAATCGCAAAATTATGCATAGACCGTGTAGAAAGTAGACCACGAAAATTATGATAGAAACCAGTTTCTGCATCGGAGCATAATCGCACGTGGATAATCCCGATAAAAAACAGGGAAGTCGTTATGAGGAGATTCCGTTTCTCTAGTAAATATTTTAGTTTCTTCATTGCACCTCTTCCAGGTTGCCCGAGCGCCATTACCGTGCGATGCCGTTCACCTGATCGGCTTAAATACGTTCACGTGTCGATCACACGTATTTTTCTCGAAAGCGTTTTCTTATCATGCAATTTCTCTCCGGGTTTTTTTTCGCAATAAAATGCAACTCCCTGAGATAATTCTGATTTCTCGAATAGTAGGAACAACTTTCATGGATCGAATGCGATTGGGGTGTGCGTTATTGAGAGGTATTTTATGGCTTCATTCGGAGATTTTATGTTTTATTATGTCTTCTTCAAGAAATGAAGATATAATGCCAGTGATTGCTTGTAAAAATGCCCCCCCCCCCCCACTCATTGCGAAATTTGGTGTATTCTGAAAATATTTGAAATTACCAAAACTTTGGAGATGTATAAAAACATGAAAATATGAGAAATTCGTATAATTTCGAGGATTATTGAATTTTTGAACATTTTTACGATTTCTGATGTTTTTGGCATTTTGGAAGTTTTTGGATGCTTGGAATTTTGGATGTTTTATGATGATCAGAATGTTTGACATTTTTGAAAGTTCTAAAACTATTGGAAATTTCAGAAAATTGAAAATTTTGCTAATTTCTGAGAAATCTTGAGAATTTTAGGATGATGGAAATGTTGATATTTTACGAAACTTTGAGAATTCTCATATATTCTGAAATTGTACAAAATGATGAAAATTGTAGATATTTTTAAAATGGTGACATTTGTAAAATTCTGAAAACTTTCGAAGTGCCAGAATAACGGACATTTTTGAAATCCAAATTTTTGGGAAATGTTAAGAATTTTAGAATGATGGAAATGTTGAAAATTTACGAAACTTTGAGAATTCTCATATATTCTGGAATTGTACAAAATAATGAAAATTGTGGGTATTTTTAAAATGGTGAAATTTGTGAAATTCTGAAAACTTTCGAAGTGCCATAATAACGAACATATTAAAAATACTATTGAATTGAAAAATTCTTATAATCCTTGGAACTTTAATAATTCTTTAAGTGTCTCAGAAATTTGAGAATTGACTGAATTTGTGAAATTCTCAAAATTCTCGAAATTTTTTAATGTTTCAGGATAACTAAAATATTTGAGATTATAAAAACTTTGAGAATTTTTTTAAATTTTCCGAATGTTTGAGATTTTTTCAAGATTCTTGAAATTTCCAAAATTCTTACTATTTCAGAAATTACATAATAATTATCAAAATATACGTAATCATCAAAACTAAGCAAATTCTCATATTTTTTAGTCATTTAATAATAATCGAAGTTTTTGAAATTCCGAAAACCATCCAAATTTTCAGTAAATTTGAAATTATCTTAATCTTCAAATTTATCGATAATCTCAAAAATTTCATAATTAGGAAAATCTGCAAAATTCGTTAAAAATTTTTTAGTAATTTCATTATTTAAAAATTGGGAAGTTTTTTGAAATCGTATTATTTTCAAAATTCTGATAACTTCTATATTGCTAGAATAATGAAAATATAAAAAAAACTCTCAACTTCGAAAATACTTTAAATTCAAAAAATTTCATAATACTCAACATTTTTAGAAATTTCAGAATCATCTACATTGTCCAAAATTCTTGGAATTCTCAAAACTTTTCAAGGTTGCAGGATAATTAAAATATTCAGAATCATCAAAAATTCGAAAATTTCTTAGGATTTTCAAAATTCTTAAAATTTTCAAGATGCTTGAAATTCCTTAAATTCGTACAATTTTCGCAATCACAGAATTATCGAAATATTTGAAATCCTCAAAACTACGGAAATTCTTATTTTTATCAGAAATTGATATATTAAATAATTAATAAAAAGTATTAATAGAATAATAATTATCAATAATCATTAACTAATAAAATTACCAGTCAGAAAACTCGCCCTTATAAGGTTATCTAAATTTTACGGAATTCTCGGAATTCTCAAAATTTTTCGAAGTTTCAGGATAATCAAAATATTTAATATTATCGAAAATTCGAAAATTTCTTAAGATTTTCAAATTTCTCAAGATTTTCAATATGCTCGAAATTCCCCAAATTCGTACAATTCTCGAAATCACAGAATCATCAAAATATTTGAAATCCTCAAAACTACGGAAATTCTAATATTTTTCAGAAATTAAAATTTCGAATAATCATGGAAAATTGATTATGATATAATATTATTAATATATATACAATATTATGTATGATAGTATAAATTATTATTAATGATCATTAATTATCAAAATTTTCAACCGTTCAATTGAATATCATAATCATCAATAAAAACTAAAAAAAATTCACTCCAAACCAGTCAGAAAACTGGCCCTTATAAGGTTTTCATAAGGTCAGGAATTCATAAGGACGATTCGCAACTCCCATGATAATGACAATAATAATAATTATTATTATTAAACGCACTGCAGAATGCGATATAAAGTTATTCCCCGGCATAATCTCTCTCTACCTCCGTACTTTCACGTGAACGTGAGAGCAAAGGCCGCACTACGCTATCCGTTGGCAAGCAACAAAGTTCAGACGTTCACCGTTGTTGGCACAATTCCGAGACTCGGTAGTTTCACGGAGGCCCTTCTCTAATCTCCATCTCTCTTCATATAATACGTTTTATAGCCGCGTGTATGCAAGTAAAAGTGCCTTTTTTCCCCCCCATCCCACAATATACCGTATAATTTTACGTTGTTCGGGGGAATTAACCTTTTTCATTACCTTCGGAAAAAAAGCGGATATGGACTCGTAATGCAACGTTAATTACTTCATCTCTGTTTAGGAATGGAGAAAAAGGAGTTGATATTGTATAGAAATATTTTACGGACCATTCACCATTTTTTGCGAAACTCGATTTTCACATTTTGATGTTTCGTTTTGATTCCAAAATGTGCATATTTAGTTACCGAATTCAGAAAATCTCCGAAAAAATTCCTTATCAAAATACATGGATGTTTGAATTGTACCCAGTTCCAAAACCTTCAGTTTTGGGAATTTTTGAATTTCGGAATCGCCCTTAAACGTTATTGAGAGGATTATGCGAAATTCGCGTGTATGATGAAATATCCAAAATGGATCACTTCAGTGATTGAAAAATGTCGCACTTGATAAGAACATCAAGGGCAGCACCAAAACAGTCACAACCCACGATTCATCTTTCATTGTTATGCGTCGAAATCGAAGCATTAGAAAGCCCTCAATATTCAAATCCCATCTCATTCATGAAAACCTGTCATCTTCTCTCAAGCTGTCGAAACTCGAACAAGATATTCACCTCGGAGACTAACCTCTGCCCTATCCAAATTTCCCGCGAGTCATGCTTACTATTCATTTCACCCATTTTTTCTTTCCATCTTCCCAAAACAGAATTTGCCCTTGTTTCCATTTACTTTTTCCCACCTTGGAAAAAATGCTTACAAATCGCAATTTTTTGACGTTTAATTGCTTAAGAATTCGGTCAGTGAAGAAATCTCGCTCCGGAATGTTTACGTGCAAATTATGAAGGCAATGAAGAAGAGCTTTTCAGGGTTTGACATTGTAAGAATTGTATAAGGCGGAATTTTGAATGAAACCTTGAAATTTCAGGAGATTCGCCTTGTGAAAATCTTACGAGGTCTACAGATTTGAAGGAGGCAGCTTTTTCATGAGTTTCATGCAAGGGGAAACATAAGGGGTTAAAAGGTTTTATTTTTGAATGATTTTCTGATGAAGGTTAGGTTACCATTACGAAGTGGATGCAACCTGAGGACAACCTTTGAAGGTTGTCGTTGGATTGCAAATTTCTCGAGTATAAGAAACAGTATTTGCGGCATTTTTATGCTATTAATCACTGGTTTTCATTATTTTATGTAATTTCAGGTGATATTTGATGAATAAAATGATCAAATTGAGTTTAAATTCTCATTTGGGGGATTTTATAGGGTTAATCGATTATGGAATTATTTTAGGATTTAGTTGTTGATTTATAGTTTAGTCATTAGAAACTATTATAACATAACTCACAATTACTCATTCATAATACATAACATCTATATAATGTTTACTTTCCATTTTTGATACTTAAAAAATTGTCACTTCTGTTGACAATTTATTACGTATCGAAAATGTAAACAAATCATATAAAAAATGTTATATATTAATTATAAGATACAATAAATAATAATATGATGATTTTGAGCTATCAACATTTTTAATATTCAAATTGTGACATAATCAATATCGGCAATTAATTATCAAAAACGACAATTAGGGGCGGAATTCTATAATTTTTTTGTTAAGATTCAACTTGAAAAAATGAAAAACCAATATTGGTATAATTGCTGCGAAAACCTATTTTCATCTTTAAAAAAAGCAGTGAGCTCCCGGGACTCACGTTTGATGTGTAAACATCTTGTACACACTATGTCTTAATCTTTTAGCATCTTCTAAAATGTTTTAGAACCTTTTAGAACTATTTAGAATATTTTAAAACCATGCACAACCTACTAAAACTTTCTAGAACCTTTTACAACATTTCGAAACCTTCTACAACTTTCTGAAACCTTACAGAACCTTCTAGAACCTTCTAGAATCTTTTATAATCTTCGACAAAATTCTATAAAGTATTCATGATCCTTCTAATATCTTCTGGAATCTTCCAAAACGTTTCAGAACCTTCTATAACTATTCATAAGCTTTTAGAACTATTTAGAACCTTCTAAAAAATTCCAAAACAGTCTTGTAAAACATTCAAAAACTTATATAAAACTTTTCAGAAGCTTAAAGAATATTCTATAATCTTAAACTATTTCCTAGAACATTCCGATACTTTCAAAATCTTTCTAGAACCTTTTAGAACATTTCAAAACTTTCTACAACCTTCGGGAACCTTACAGAACCTTCTAAAAATTAAATGCACCTTCTAAAATTTCTTAGGACCTGACGCAGAACATTTCAGAACCTTCTGCTATCTTTCGAGACCTTCCAGAACCTTCCAGACTCCCCTATAATTATTTAGAACCTTCTAAAAAATTCCTGAAAAGTCTAGTAAGACATTCGAAAACCTTCTACAACTTTTCAGAACCTTCTAGGATATTATAGAATCTTCAACTACCTTTTGGAACATTCCAGTACCTTCAGAAACTTTCTAGAACCTTTAAGAACGTTTCAAAACCTTTTTCAACCTTCTGGAGCCTTACATACCCTTCTAAAACCTACAAGAACCTTCTAGAATTTCTTAGAACCTGATTCAGAACATCGCAAAACCTTCTAAAATATTTTACTATCTTCTGAAACCTTCCAGAACCTTTGAGAACCTTCTAGAACTATTTATAACATTCTACAACATTCCAGAACAAGCTTGTAAGGCATTCCAAAACCTTTTACAACTTTCCAGAACCTTCTAAAATATTCTAGAATCTTTAACTACCTTCTAGAACATTTCAGAACCTTCAAGAACTTTCTAGAATTTTTTAGAACCTTCCTGAAAATTTTGGAAACTTCTAGCAATCGACGCTATACGTGAATCTCTGTAAGGTCGCCTATTAACTCTCACACCTTACACCTTACACGTCTTACGCGGCGCGAGCCCATATTGGCACATACCAGGAGCGAAATTAAAGATATTTACACATCAAAATCTGCAACCTTTGAAAGTTTCATCCTCTTTGTCAGGGTTAGGTAAGGTGAGGTTTCGAATTCGTATAAAAATCCTACCTTCGATCCCCGGAACACCGGCACCATCCGTGACTCCATCCCCCGCAAGAATGAACACCGACGTCGCAGCAATGATCACTAAACAATTTAGCAACATTTTCACAGTCGGCTTAGTCTCGCCCGTCCACGAAAATCCCAAGGATCACATTTTCGCTTCCATCCCCAAGTCCTTTCCTCCCCCACGATAACTAGCCCCCGGCGAGTGCTAATGTTCCCAATTCCGGGACGCGACTGAACTCACTGGACGTGCTCGACTTTCGTCATCCTCGCAATAAGGTCCTTATTTTCGTGACTGTCAACGCGCAAAAGAAAGCCGAGCCGATAAATCGGTACATGAAACTTGGCGAACTTTCACAACGCGGATGCACGTACTTCGGGGTATCGAGTGGGATTTTCCGGGGGTTTTTCGGTAGTCCGACGGGGGTGAGATTGGGTCAAAATTGAGGTCGTCGTGGGTCACATTTCTGGACGTAGGGGGAGGGTGGGAGGGGTGAAAATTTGGTGGGAATAAGGTGCGCGTTTGGAGTTGGCGTGTTTGCGCAAAAGTAAATGTTGCACTGGGCGTCAGGTGTTGTGGCAGTCGGCGCACGATGAAAACGACGTCTAGTGGGTACAATAAGAAATAGATAGGCGACAAAATACTTTCGCGAAGTTACTGTTTCGCGTGCGTAATACACCGCGAAAGGCCGATTGCGCGGGCTCTCGTCCGCGTGCAAGCGAAGAGAGCACTGAGAAGTGTGCCACGGATAGAGGCAACTTTATTTGTTTCTGGGAGGATGAGTTCTGCAGCTAGGTCATTAGAAATGAGAATTGATGGCTGTATTAGATGCGATGATTGGGATGTCGGTGGTTCTGGGTGTGATTAAACTTATTTTTAGTGTGAATACCAATCAGTGGTAACTTTAGAAGACCCTGAGGGTCTGTTACAATAATAATTCCACGGGAAATGAAATGTAGTCCGGTGAAGTCAGATCTTCTCACTTCTCGTGTTCGCGTCATTTTCGCCATATTGCATGATTTTTTCACTTCTTGCCTGGTCGTTTGTCGTCCTTCATCAATAAAGGACGAGGCGAGAAGTTAGAAGATCATGAAATATGGCGAAAATGACGTGAACAAGAGAAGTGAAAAGTTCTGACTTCACCGAACTTAACTTCATTTCATTTCATTTCCCGTAAAATTGAGAAGCTCATGAGAAGAGGTGAACCTTCTATTACAATAATAATTTCACGGGAAATGAAATGAAATGAAATGAAGTGAAGTTCGGTGAAGACAGAACTTTTCACTTCTCGTGTTCACGTCATTTTCCATATTTCACGATCTTTTCACTTCTCGCCTCGTCCTTTGTCGTCCTTTGTCAACAAAGGACAAGGCGAGAAGTAAAAAGATCATGAAATATGGCGAAAATGACGTGAACACGAGAAGTGAAAAGTTCTGTCTTCACCCAACTTCACTTCATTTCATTTCACTTCATTTCATTTCATTTCCCGTGAAATTATTATTTTAATATACCCTCAAGAAAGTTAACTTCATGGAATTCTGGGAGGTTGAGTTGTGCATCTAGGTCATTAGAAATGAGAATTGATGGTATGTATTAGATGCAGTCATTGGAATCTAAGTAATTTTGAGTGTGCTTGGATTCATTTTTTTATGAGTAGTAATTGGTAACTTTGGAATATGTTGAAAAAAAATGTTATCAATTATCGTTATCAAATTACAGTCTACATGTGTTTCGATATTAAGACAAAAAAGCGAGTTCTAAAACATCGTTTTTTTTTTTTTTAATTTGACAAAGTGTCATTCGTATGAAGTTACGTTCATTCACCCGAAACATTTGTATGTCTTCTATAAACGGGTACATTTTAACTTCAAAGAAACATCACGAAAAGTTAGGAAAAGGGTATATTTCGATGTCTCCTCAATTTCAAACTTGAATGATTTTTTTTTTTAAGGTGTCCGAACTCTATCTCAAAAATTTCAACGGACGCATTTTCGACTTCTTTAAAAATGTGCAAGATTATTATTAAACGAGTAGAACTTCTATTTTAACTGCAAGGGTTCGTTCTGAAGGGTTTAGATAGATAATTAGAATTGAAAACGTATTTTGCGACTGCAACAGCGATTTCAAAAAAGGTGTACGAACTCTCCTTCAGTTGCCCTATCTATGGATAATGATTTAGGGCACAAATGATAACCAGACCGATTGCGACCGTAATAACACGAAATATTCTAAAAATCTTCCTAGAATATACTAATGCCCGACCCTTGTCCCATAAGCCAATGGTAGAAAAAAAAGTCTAAAAATATTCATAAAAGAATATTTAGAAATATTTTCCAATAATATTCATATCATTGGGCTTATGGGATTAAGGTCGGATATTGGAATATTCCTAGAACATTTTTAAAATATTCTTGAAATATTTCGTGTTCTTAGAGGGGTCTCAAAGTCAGAACGATATCGTGCAATGATTCACGAATGAGCTGCTTATATTTTGTGACAACGATTGGAAATATTCTGGTTCAAAATTATCTCGTGAAGTGAACTGATATAGGTACCCTCGTAACTCTAAACCTTATATGGCCTTTATAAGATTCCTGAGAATCCTTATAAGTTTACTATTTCTTATATGACGCCTTACAAAGCTCATATAAAACCTTATATGTTTCGAGGAATCTTATATGGCCGCTATATAAGATTTTTGAAATCATAAATGGGATTTTACAAAATTTGTCAGATCTTGTAGGGTTTAAATTTTATGACATCTCCATAATCTCATACGGTTACATATAAGATACCAAAAAACTTATATGGCGGCGATATAAGATTCCTCGAAACATATAAGGTCTTATTCATATGAATTCCATAAGGCGTCATATAAGAAATGGTAAACTTATAAGGATTTTCAAGAATCTTATAAGGGCCATATAAGATTCAAAGTTACGAAGGTACAATAATTCTGAATTGATCTGATTGACAAAAAGTTGATTTAGACAGATGCTTATGAGTCATTGAGTTCGTGCTAGAGTCTTCGAATGATTCATTGAGCCGATACGAAAGTTATTAAATTAGTGATTTAACTCACTGATTAGTAATATTACTAATTAGTAATAATTCTAGTAGTCTGTTAAGCAGCGAGTTACATAGAAAATCAGTAAGTTTCTGATAAAGTCAGTGGTATAGTGACAAGGGGAAATAAAGTGTGCTCACTATAATTACGTATTTTTCATTTACTTGTACAGAATCATCATGAATGGCAGTAACAACGCTATCTTCAATCATCGCGACTAAGAGTTATCCGGAAAGTCAGCAGATAAGGTAGGATTTCACGAAGTTTTTCTGTATTTTTACAAAAAGTATTGCCATCCTTTTTTTCACCGTTGCGGAAACCCTGAGTATTTTAGGAAAAATTATTCATCATACCGAAGAAATTAACAATGTTTGTAGCAATTTTTTTTGAAGCTGAGTGATTTTTGTGTGTGGGAAAACTTTGAAAAGTCAGTGGAGTATTGGAGTTAAGAATTGAAATGGTAACGCATTTTAACATTGCAGTGTTACCATTTTACGCCCCCAATAGATGAATAATTCGAATTTTTTTGCATCTGGTGGATGTGTTTGAGTACCTAGTTTGCCGCTCTGGACCTGGTCATTTTTCACTGAAATAATGCTTCCAAAATGATTCCAAAATAAAAAACGATGCGAATCCCTACCTTACCGACGGAGTAATCAGGTATAACCTTAACATTGCTATTCTTGAACTTAAAAATGATTTTATCATCCAAAATCAAGTTTTTCGATGTTTTTTTAATTTACGGGTTGAATATGTTTTCGCATTTGAACAGAGCAGGTATAAACTTATTTTTCTTCCGACAATTTTGCCGATCGTAAATCGTGAGTCGGTCGCCGATCATTGATTCTCGGTCGATAGTTACAGATTTCTAATGTCAGTCCGACTATATCTGAAGTTGTACATTTTACTGTACATTTTCGTTTCCTCTTAAAGGTAATATAAAATGTTCATGGTGCATAATGAAAAGATTACGTGTTGTTGGTAAAATAAATGCATTTTACCAACATTAAGAACTTTATTATCAATATGGATTTGCGACTTAGATCACAACAGATCATGCTGAGATAGGTGTAATTATCTCTTGAATGACGCGTTTAATTAATAAGGGGCGGAGCTTAGGCGATCAGTTTTTATGTTAAAATCGAAATCGTTTAAATGGAACAGAACATCGTTAATTAATTGATTCTTTGTAATTGATTAAGTTAATCCCATTCTGAGTTGAATTTTCAGATTTTTATTCTGAGAACTGACAAATTTTGCAATCTATTATTTTCTAATAAAAATAATGAAAGTTCAAATCGTTCATTACAAATGTCGAAATTTTCATACGTCTAGTTCATAAGTCCAGAATAAATAATTCCGCGATAATATTTGAATTCTTATACAAAAAATTTAATTCCCAAGTACGAAGTATTTCAATTGAAATTCCCTGTTGGATTCCCACAATTTTGGGAATTTTCAGAGTTAGGATTTCGAGAATTTTAGAAGTTTTTAGAAGTTTTCGAAATTTTATAAA
>JAPYZK010004679.1:0-15760 GCA_030522785.1 Platygaster equestris
TCACGCGATCAGGTTTTGGTGCGTCGACAGCTTCGGCGCTCACAAAGTGAAAGTTTTGGATTGGCGCGCATGCACTAAATGACGCGCTTTTGATGGTTACGATATAAAAAATATTCCTTTTACACATGCACAAAGATGGCCCTTTTTCATGCACTTTTGCATGGCTGCAAGATGCCATTTTTCATTGATATATTTAGTATAACAGTGAGGAATAAGTGTGCGCAAAATAGTATTTTGCGCACTGTTTTTCGACATATTTCCGCACCAGTTTTGGACAATTTTCAAACCGTGTAAAAATTTTTAACATTTCAAGAAATTTGTGTCAACTCCACAAATTTTTCAAAATTTCGAAAATTTTCAACATTTCTGAAATATTCGTAATTTCTTAAATTTCGAAAATTTTCAAAATTTCTACATTTCATCAAATTTGGTGAATGTATATAACTTCCGTACGTAACTTTGGAACGTATGTTCCAAACGTTACACTCACGGAATAACCTATTTTGCGCACTTGTTACATAATGTACTATTTTCACGATAGTACACTATTCATCTTTTAATACGATAGCAAAACACCTTCGGTGGGAATCCTCGGTTTAACTTGCTACTTTTACTGACAACCACTAAATGAAATGCCCGCTTAGTCATTTTTACTAAAACTGAAAGCTGATGTTTCCACAACTATAGATTGCCCATAAGACTTCACCATGCATGTAAAAGATAGCCCCTTTTGCATTGTACCTCGGAACCCCCGCAGATAGCACCGACCACGATTTCGTTGATTGCTTATAAAAAAACTGTTGACAATTTTTATGTTTTCTGAGCAATTACACAATGAGGATTCTTACAATTATCCAAAAATGCAAAAAAATTCAATTTGGAAGAAGTGTGAGATAGCCCCTTTTGTACCTAGACCCCTCAATTTGTTCTTCACATTCGAAAATGTAGTTTTCCTTAAATTGTATCAATTTGCCAATTACTTATGAAGTTACCTCATAACTTTTCAGAAAACTTATGAGGTTTGTATAGGATGTGTTGAGGAATTCGTAAAATCTCATAAGGTTTAGATTTATAAGGGTGAACTATGTATCTTCCCTTGTAAACCAAGACCCAGTAATGTTACCCCACACAGTAGTGTGCCTACTTCGAATTTTCGGAAACGGGTGTTTGAAATCAATCGATTAATGAAGAATCTAATTATATTAGTCACAATACCCCATTAATCGGTCATTCACAGTTTTTATAGATTAGAATTGGCATTAGAATGTGCAAAAACAACGGAGCTTCGTGAGATTCTGAATAAGCTTTCAATGAACATAGCCATAGAAATGTATGATCTGATTTAACAGAATCTCTTATCAGTGTTGGATTCCATTCCCAATTCGATCAACATCCTATTCTCTCATTCTCTTGGTTCAATCGTACGTAGTGTCAAGTATGCCAAGTACACTTGCGTTTAGGTACTAATGTATGTTGACCCATTTTCATTGCATTTCATATCCATATTATAGAGATGAAAACAAAAGCGCATATTGACGACGCATTTTTCACTCTCGTATCAAGTTGTTGACGATACCATTGAAATAGTACATTATGTAACGAGTGCGCAAAATAGGTTATTCCGTGAGTGTAAAGAAGTTTGGAACATGAGACGGAGGCGAACGCACGAGCGTAGCGAGTGCGTGCAGCCGAAGTCGAGTGCGTGAGCTGGAGTTGAGAGTGTGCTGGCCGAAGTCGAGTGTTCCAAACTTTACACTCACGGGCTAAACTATCTTGCGCTCTTGTTGCATACAGTGCTTTTTTCCACGAATGCACCAAGATGGCACTTTTGAGTGCCAAACGAAAAATTGAAATTAAAATTTTCAAATATTTTTAAAAAATTGTAAATTTTCGAAAAGTTTGAAAATTTTCGAAATATTCGAAAATTTCAAAGATTTTGCAATTTTTTGAATTTCAGAAAATTGTATAATTTTTCGACATTTTGATAATTTTAGAAATTTTTGGAAATTTTTGTAAATTTTGGCCATGTTTGGAAATTTTGGAAATTTTGGAAATTTACAACATTATTGTGAACTTGCGAATTCCGGTAGTTATACACATTCATCAAATTTTATGAATTGTAGAAATGTTGAAAAATTTCGAAATTTTGAAAAATGTGTGGAGTTGATACAAATTTCTTGAAATGTTGAAATATTTACACGGTTTGAAAAATTTCCAAAACTGGTGCGGAAATAAGTCGAAAAACAGTGCGGAAAATGCTATTTTGCGCACACTTATTCCTCACTGTTTTACTAAATATATCAATGAAAAATGGCATTTTGCACCGATGCAAAAGTGCATGAAAAAGGGCCATCTTTGTGCACGTGTAAAACAAAACATGTTCGCCTCATGTTGCTGAGACCAAATTTCGTAACATTTGAAACAATATACGCATACTTTTCGTTGCCACTTGTACATCCCATTACATCGCCATGCATGCTGCCACGCAGTGATGAGCTCACCACACTATAGCTGTTGTCGATGCATTTACACTTTCATGAGGGACATGTTCAGTTCTCTACGAAATCGGACTCAGAATAATTTATGGTCTCGCAAATTGGCCGACGAAATGGACATGGGACAAATCTTCCAAATAGAAGTCTCATGCTTCCTGAATTTATTGATCGAAATATTCGGAATTGAGACAAATTATGTGAAAAAATTTGTTCGTATTAGCATTGCCGTGATTATTGCACTGTCGCTCGAAATTATGCAGAGAATTTTTTGAACACGAATGGGTAACTTAGTTTCAAACGCACATAAAAAAAATGTACGTATGTACTTGTCAGTCTAAAAATTCGTAATCTTGGCGAAATTTTTCAAATCAAATTGTTGATTGGATTTGATGCTGTTCGAGAGGGGGAAAAAGAGAGAGGAGGTTTTCTTGAATTTCGATCTGAATAAAGGGAATAAAGGTGACATTCTATTGATTGTGAGTCAATGACCGATTCCACTTGTAACTGAACCACGACTGTGTTTCCAAACTAGGTAAAATTTGCACAGAGAGCAAGAGAGCGAAAGAGAGAAAAAACGAGAGGGGGAGAGAAAAGTATTGAAAGAAAGATAGAAAGATCGGAACTGAGTCGGTTCTGCCTCACGTCCGCGTTATCTTCCTTTTCGTTTGGACGAGTTGCCTGCAAGCTGTACAATCGTTCAAAATCGTTGATTGGATTTGGTGCAATCCAACGTACGTATAATCAATGGATAAATATATGTATGATAGTAAAAGTGAAAAATGGAGAATGAGGGTCATACGTTGCGATAATGGCGTGGAATAGGTATTATTGTCCTTCTGGAGTCGAGAGTCGAGACCGAATGATTGTGATAGTAGTGCGGAGCTGAGGATACTGTAGTTTTGGAACACAGCCATGGTATCATATTAATTATTTTCAATACATGACATTATCATGGCTGCTCGATCTATCATGCTTTTCATTCAAAGTTTCATCCTTTCATTGACACATATCATAGCCATCTGTCAACGTTGATCGATTGTTCTGTTTAGTGCGGTTAATTTTGTAATTTCCAAAAACAACGAAACATGTATGGATTTTAGGGAACCTTATGTGACCCATGCACACAAGACTGCAGCACCAAATTGACACGTGGTCTGTGAAAAATGAATGGTGTTTCGGAGCTGTTCATTCGGCTTATCATTCGACTGCATGGCGTTTTTAATCGAAGCTATGCATCCAGTGGCGTAAACTTGACTTTTACTCAAAAATTAAGATTTTTTTTAGCTTGACGAATTGAAATTGTGTTCAGTTGAACATTTTTCGGTTCTTGTTATGGCTGATCATGAGGATATTATGGTAGAAGACTGCAGAGTCGATTTACGTTTTTTCGTAAATCGAAAGAGAATGATTTTAGCTGTGGGAAAAGTTACGAGTTTACGCCCTTGTATGGATCATGTTCATTTCATGTCATGCCTACGTCCTGATATCAACCGTGGACGATTTTTATATTTCCCCTATACAAATCCCGAATTTCCTACAATGAATGTTACAGGCTTACTCGAGCTTCATTAAAATGCATTCGGGAAATTGTACAAGTACACTACTTATAAACCGGGGACACTTTATAACTACTATAGCTCCAAAAATGTAGTAACCCTTAGAGAACGACGACCTATATTTGATCTATATAAGACCTGCAAACGACCTATATGCCATACGTAGCACCTATAAACGCCATGCATATAATTGAGGTATATTTGACATATTTATAACGTATAAATGACCTATAACCAACATATATTTGTCATATATGGTCCTCCCGAATTTATTACAAGTAAGCCACATACATTTCACCTAAATCTGGCCTACATCGCAAACATATGTCATTTATATTGCGTTTATATGTAACCTATAAAACAAATTTGGCTCTTATATATCTCGTTTATGGGTCAAAAATAGGTAGTTTGTGGGTCGTATATATATGTGTTTTATATGGCGGTTATAGGTCATTAGGTTATAGGTCACCTAAACTGGGTTACATATAGGTCGTTTAAAGTTCTTATATATGTCGGAAGTATAATAGGTCGTCGTTTTCTAAGGGTAAGGCGACATACACTTAATTCAAGTCTAAAATACTAACAAGATGCAGCAATGTTGATGGTCAATTCTTTTTTTCAATTGGAATTGTCAGTATTCCTTCTCTATATCAAAAAAAGTTGAAAAAATTAAGTATGTTCTGATTTTCAGAAACAAGTTAGAAATGTGTCATGAAAAATGTAAGATGATTTTCCTCAAGATTGACATTTTTCGTAAAATATCTTCGACACAATCCCCAATTGAGCAAATGTGCAGTGCTTGAAGCATCGCTTGAATCAGCGATACTTCAATAAGTAAGGGTTTTCAAGTGCAGTCTGAGAAAAGTTCTTGTGGAGCTAAAGAGGCCTTTGATATGAGGTAGAGGAAATTCACCCTGAATCAATTTCAGAACTCGAAAATGACAATGATTCATTTGAATGGTCGATCATTTTCGACCTTACAAATGAGATGCATGTATTATTGTAACCAAATAGTAGTATTTGACTATTGTCGGAAGTGATTTCCTGGAAAATGATAGAATGCCGGCTTACATCGGATGTAAAAATTGTATTTTCGATCACGTGTTCAAAAAATTGCCTGAAAATTTCCGGCGCGTCTTTGCGGCAAAATCCGTGGTAGTGCAGTGCAAAAATAAGGAAAGTCAATGCGAGGTATTCAAAATTCCGAATTTTGCAAATTCACTCGAGTTTTTTTCAATTTACGAATATGTTCAGAACCGGAGATGTTTTGAACTTCCGATGCCACGAAAGTGACGTTTTCAAACAAGCTCTTTTATCATTTATATTACACATCATTAACAATTTTCGCGCTGCTTCTCCACATGTGCCATAATAAAGGCTGCATGTATGCGTCGTATAAGATTACATAAAATCCATACATGAAAGATATTGTCAAGTTGTGAGTTTTAAGTTGTCTGATTATTATTTTCTTCAACGGTGTACTCGATCGATATAATAAGAGGTTGAATATACTTGAAATTATTTTATGACTGTCAAATGATTCGCCAACTGAATAATCAACTGTAGCACCCCTAGCAAGCTGAGAGCGATGAAATTTCGAGGCCGAAACGTCTTTTCGGCGGCGGCGTTTGAGTGACTATGTAAAATCATTAAAAAAATTAACTTCTGAACGTTTTTCGAACGAAATAGATTGAATTTGCATTCGGTACAATCTTCATATTATGTTTATATACAATCTTTGTTAATTCTATTTTTGATCGTTTTTGGCTAAATTTACAGAACGTGAATTCCAAAAATTTAAAAATTGTGAGTGTCACAGAAATGTTCGAAATTCAAAGTTTTTCCGGAATTTAAAACTACCGGGTTTTCTGAGAAATTTAAAATGTTGGAGTTTTTTCGAAAGTTCTGAAAATTGTCAGGTTTTAGAAACATTCGCGAATTTTGAGTTTTTTTCTTTTTTTAATGAAAAATTTCAAAGTTTTTCGGAAATTCGAAAATTTGTAGTTCCAAAACAGATTTGCATATTTTGAGGTTGTTCTGAAAATTCTAATATTTTGGATTTTTCGAAAAATTTCACATTTAGAGTTTTAAGTGAATTTTGAAAATTGTTAGTTTTTGGAAAAAATTGAAAATTTCACTTTCTTTTTATCGCAAAAATTTGACGTTTTCCACAAAAATCGAAAAATGTTGAGTTTTTCAAGAAATTCAAGTTTTTTGCGAAAAGTTTGAAAATCTTCCAAGTTTTTCAAAAATTTGTAAAATTTTGTGTCCTTTTAAAAATATGAAGAAAATCTCAAGTTTTTCAGAAGATTTTCGTATTGTATGTTTTTGTTTTCATTTCAAAATTGTAAATTTTTTTTTTAAACGTTCGAAAATTTCGAATTCTCAGACAATTACATGAATTGTAAAATTTTTTGGATTTATTTATTCCGAAATTGTTCGAAAATTCAAAATATCTTGAGTTGCCAGAAAAATACAAAAAATTGAAGTTCTCCAAAAGATTTGGAAAGTTTGGAGGTTGTTTGAAAAATGGAAGATTTGGATTTGTTTGAGAAATTTTTCGTCGTCCCAAAAAGAGCGACAAGAAAAACGTCGGCGTGCAAAACGTCGCCCTCAACTGGCTAGGGTGGTGGCTAGGGTGGCTAGGGTCGCTATAAGGCACGTACTGCTTAACTAACGCATCAAGACTTATAAAAACATCGCATTTATAAGTAAACGATAAAATGATTGTAATCGATATTTTCATAGTTTGCACAAGCAGGTCAGCGTGATGAGTATAAACTTGAGTCAAAAGCTGGATGAGCTGCAGCGGCGTGGCGATCGACAACTGGAAACAACGGTTGCGTTATGCGAAATACGTACTCAGCTGCAGGAACTCACAAAGAGTGTCGAGTCATGCCAGAGTGAAGTTAGCGAAGTGAAACGCGACATGGTTGCAATAAAGGTACACTGCAGGATTGTTATCATTACTTACAATCGTTCACTGTCTTATATGATACATATAATACAGGATCTTCGTAGATAAACTACAAGGTGCTTTCAAAGCTGAATCGCATCTTTCGTCAATAGAATATTTCACCGAATAACTGTCGTCATTCCTGTTCATAGACATTCCGTAATTAGCAATCCAATTAACCAAGTTCGAGATATATTTAGCTATAGCTATAATTACATATTATAATTGTAGATCGCTCAACTGAGATTCCAGTTGTATTAGCGGTAATTTTTTTCATCACTTTCCCTGGGCTGATTTATAAATGATGCATTATTATATTGTACATAATGTGCAAATTGAATGATGGAAATTATACCAACTTTTTAGTTGATTATACTTTCATCGGCGGTATACATTTCACTGCAATTTCCTAAGTAGCCTTCGAGCACATGCAACACTTATATCCGATATATTGTACGGTAACCATATTATGTGAAACATTGATATTTTCATTTTTGTATGTGGTATATTGGTATATGTGTGATGAAAAACTACACTTCCCATTGAGCCGAGTACCGTGAGATATGGAATCATCATTCCAACTGTATATTAGGAGTTTACTGTATTTGAAGGGGTCACATTGGGAATGATCGCATTTGAATGACTTGAAACGAGAGTTTACTGTATTTCAAGGACCTAAATCGACAGTCTACTGTATTTTACGAGATATTTCTATTTAATCAACTTCCTTGACTCGACAATTTTTCAGTTCTCGCTTCTGAACATTCTTTGCCCTTATATATCTCAAAATTGCCGCTGTGCCCTAACCAGTTGAGGGCGACGTTTTTTCGTCGCTTTTTTTGAGCGACGAAAACTTTACAAAAAAAAAAACTCAAACAAATACAAATTTTTCAAATTTTACGTCGAAATATCCAAAGTTTTCGAACAATTTCGAACTTGATCAATTCCGAAAATTTTTAGAATTCATTTAATTTTCTAAGAATTCACCATGTTCGAATGAATAAAAACATACAATAATAAATATAATAAATTTTTTCGAATAAAAACATACAATTGGAAAATCTTTCGAAAAACTTGGTATTTTATTCGTATTTTTAAAAGGACACGAAATTTTACAAATTTCCGAAAAACTTGAAGATATTCGAACTTTTCAAAAAATTTGGATCTTTTCAAAAACTCGAATTCTCAAGTTTTTCAAGAAATTCCGAATTTTTCGAATTTTGTGGAAGACGTCAAATTTTTATAATAAAAAGAAATCGCAATGTTCGATCGTTTCCATAACTAACAAATTTCAAATCCGTAAAAACTTTTACGGATTTACAAGTTTTTCGAAAAAACCAAAATATTCAAATTTTCAGAAAAACCGAAAAATCTGAAAATCTGTTGTAGAACTAAGAATTCGCGAATTTCCGCAAAACTCGGAATTTTTTTCATTTAAGAAAATTAAAAATTCACGAATATAATCTAAAAATTCCAAAAATTTTCGAAAAAACTCCAACGTTGTAAATTTCTTAGAAAATCCGATAGTTCTGAATTCCGAAAAAACTTTGAATTATAAAAAATTTCTGAGAAATTGTGAATTTTCAAATGTTTCGAATCCAAATGTTGCAAATGTCGCATGAAAACGATTAAACATACAATTAGCAAAGATTGTACATAAGCGCATTTATGTCTCTCATTTTGATGATTATTCGGGGGCGATGATTGTATGATAGTTGTTCATGTCAAGTGGTGTATATTTTTCACGTGGTTGAAGGTTACTAGGGAAATATGTAAATGAAGAATGTCAAAATCGAAAGTGAGTAGTTTTACTTGGTTTTTTTCTCGGATGAACAGCATGAGCTGGACACCGTGCAACAAGTGAAAGAGGAAATTGAAGAATTGCGCGAGTACGTAGATCGTCTCGAGGAGCATTCACATCGAAGAAAACTCAGGCTTCTCGAGCAGGTGAATGGAGAAGATGCTGCCTCCAAATAAAAATCGCTCCAAAATCTCATTGAAACGGTCCTCATTTCAGATTTGACGACAATAGCATATTTCGCAACTAGTGTAACAATAATAATTTTTCAACGCATGAAATTCAAAAATTCGTTCCCCTCCGGCTCGCTTTAGAAGCATCAAGTTTGTTGAAAAAGTATTGTTACAGTAGTTGAAAAATTTACTATTTTTCGTTTCCAGGCTAAAATGAAAATCATTTTCTCTGGTCCATTCTGAAACGATGTTAAATTTTGTTTCAAATTGAAAAGAAAATTCGTTTGGCAATGCACATTTGGGCTGTTACAAATTATGAACGGTCGATCAGTTCTTTTTTTGTCCGCTGTTGTATTGATGTAATGTTATACTGTTTTTGCTGTATGTATATTTCGATAAAACTCGTAGTTTTATTTGAACATACGTACGATTAATTGCGCATTGTATGCATTTTTCACTGTTTGCTGTGCTGTGTACACAATAAAAGTTTGTTGTTTTGTTTATAGTTTTGTTGTTTTTCTTTTATTCTCGCACGCTTACGCTGATTTTTGTTTACGCCAACACTCAAGTTTGTTTAGTTTTTTAGGTTATGTAGGAAAAACACGTTTTATTGTAAAAAATGCACGTTTATTATTTTTAAATACTTGAGACAGTTTGCATTTTTACGTTGTGCATCTGCCATTGCATCGAGTATCCATGTGATTGCTTTGATAGACGGAAATAATGCATTATCTACAAGTTTCAAGTTTTTGTAGACCACAAAACTTGAAAACAACCAAATTAGCTTCTTATCGGTTATACGTAATAATATGAAATCCTAAAAAATCCGGAATTTTTTTATTATTCAAGTTAGTTATACAAATTCGATAAAATAAATGCAGAATTGCCGAATTTTGTACACTATTTTTGTAAAATTAAGTGTGCATAAAACCATTTATAACGGTTTTCATTTATATTGTGATAATATTGTGTCATCAAATAAATAGTTCGCTGATTTCTATTATATGATTAGTTTTTACGTAATTCTACAGAAATTCAAATTCGTAATTTGACACTTCTGCATTTCTATCATGGGGCCGTTCATAAATCACGTGATGCGCCAAGAGGAGGGGAGGGAGTTTCGGTTTTGTCATGATTTGTCACAGGGGGGGGGGGGGGGGGGGGGTATCGAAATATCACGTGATATACCTATTTCAATATTAACAGTACCTTTTGCTTCAGTTCTTAGACAAAAAGTTGAACCTATTGAAAAAACATTTCAGCTCTCCGTGGACAGAAATTTGAACTTCACTTCTGAATTGTTTCATATGATTATAATATATATACTAAACCATATTACACTGGTAAAGCTACATTTTTGTACGAAAGCTCGAATTAGAGAGAAGTTTTATAACGAAATTGTGACTGATTTCAATTGTTCGTTGGGGTGAGGGCGAGTAAATTATCACGCGACACTCAGGGGGGGGGGGGGGTCAACGGTTAGTCATGGAGTGTCACACGTGTGTGGGGGGGGGGGGCTGTTTTTCGAGAAATTCGTAGGATCACGTGATTTATGAACGGCCCCCATATACTTCGAATTACCGAAGAATCCCGGATTTTTAGAGAATTTTCTACGTAGAACCGAAAGCGAATCCAAAATAAATGGGTTCTTTTCAAGTTGATAGGGCAATGAAGTATCTCATGCGTGAACTTGGCAATTTTTCAGGGGTTGACGTTTTTCCTATCATATGCCATCTTCGCTGCGGTTCTTGGTATGCTACAGTTCGGTTACAACACGGGAGTCATCAATGCACCAGAAGGAGTAAGAGTCTTTTTTTTCCATCGTTTTTATGACTCAGAATCGATAAAACCTCTTCTATAGTTTAGTCCAGTATTTTTTATCTTTTTATGCATACTTGACGCTTAAGATGAGTTTTATTTAAGTGATATTTATTAAATTCGTTAATTCGATAATTTTTCAGTTCGAATTTGTAAATTTTCTAATTTTCATTGGAAAGTTTCCAAGCCTTGTAAACATCATTTTTGGATTTTTCAATAATAGTTGAAGACTGCCTGACTGGGCGCTGAAAGATTTTTCTGAGTGGACGCTGTGTTGTACTCGTACTACTGAAACTATTATCAGTAGTGCGCTCGGGCACACGCGCCATTCCTTTTTTTTCGTATAAAAACCTTTGGATTTGCCATTTTTGCCGATATTTCGCTACAATAGACTTTATACTGGGTAATCTATTTGCCCCCCCCCCCCTCAACCCCTCCCATCGCCCCTTAAGTTTAAGAATATTCTCGAAAAACATACGTCCCTAGTGATTTTAGTTTTAATAAAAACCTTATAAAAACTTGTTATAACAATTTTTATAAGGTTGGTTTTATACAAGTTTTATAAAATTTATATTTTTATTAAGTGGTTTTATAAAAGTTTTATGAAGAAGATTTTTTTTTATCAAAATTTTTTTCAAAATTTTTAAAAATATGCAAAAATTTTCCTAACCTTTTTTGGATTATTTTGCTAATGTATATACCATTTTTATCGAGTTTACGAGGCTCTAGCTCAAATTTCGTTTCAAAAGAAATTCTAACTTTTTTTGGAGGCCGCGGGATTTGAACTTGCTACCTTTGCATCAGAAATCCGATAGTCAACTTTCTTGTCCATCAAATCTATGTAAATTTGGATGCTTATTTCAAGTTTGAGTTGAAGAATTTTCAAATCCTATAAAATCTTATGTTTCTACGTTTTATAATTGCTAAAAAATGTTACGAACATGATTTTCTATTCCCTTGTGTAATAAAAACGTATCAAATAATACTATGAGATAAATTCCTTTTATCAGGGAAGTTTTTTTTAATAAACATATGGAACTTTTTATAAAAATCGCCAAGTTTTCATAAAAATAAAGGTTTTATAAGAAAATTTGGAGGCTTTCAGTTGTTTTTATAAAAAAACAGATTTAATTGTGTGAAAGTTTTGATAGGTTTTATGGAATAACAAATTGTTATAAATAATTCGCTGATTTTATAAGAATTTCGCCAGTTTTTATAAAAACTACAATCACTAGGGGTCGCATGATGATATTAAAAATCAGGGTTATCATACTGGTTTTTTATTAATAAAAGTTAATTTTTTCTCGGCCGATCGCAAAAAATAGTGAAATAGAATCTGATACTATCATGAATGATTCTTCTATCTTTAGCCACATTTCAACTTTCGGAAATGATGAAAACCTTGTCATTCGATTTTAATAATGTTATCGTTACCGATGTACATACCCAAACTCGCTGAAATACGATGATAAAAATGGAATATAAAATTGTGCTTCCAGAATATAGAGAACTTCATGAAGGATGTATATAAAGACAGATACGGGGAGGATATATCACAAGAATCTGTCAAGATGCTGTACTCTTTTGCTGTTAGTATATTTGCCATCGGTGGTATGCTTGGCGGTTTCAGTGGTGGAATCATCGCTAATAAATTCGGCAGGTAAATAATTGGGCGCAAAGTTAAATTACAAAATTACAAAATCAACTTTGATTAATATGTTCTATGCACAACAGGAATTCGTTAACGTAGATCTTCTTTCAGTAGGCTTCAAAAACTTAATAACTTACTAAAAAACTTGTAAGATTGTAAAAGGGGCTTTATAATTAACGAAGAATCAATGAGGAATTTATAAAATTACAGAAGGTTGTTACAAATGTTATTAATTATATTGCAAGGTTATAAATATAATCTTATAACCGAATTTGTTGAAATCACCAAGCGCTTTAGAAATTTCGATGAAAGAATCGTAGTAGACACCTGAAACTAGTGGAAGTGACGAATATATAGTCAGACATTCCTGCACTTCATAGTTCGTCAAGTTCGGTATTGTAACGTCAATGCATTTTCTTTGATACTCTTCACCAATGGTCAATCAAATTTCTGAATATTGCGAATTTATTGACATAAATATGACAGTACATCGTAGCATTTCAATTTGAACTAAATACCTTCAATTCATGATTTTCATTGCAATCGAATCAATAATACCAAGTTTTTTGTTTTCAAATTTGTTGGATGAAAAAAACTGATTGAAATATATTTCCATGTAATGTTAAAATGAAACTAGAAATCATTTACAATTTTCGAGAAAATATTGGCAATATTGCCATAAGCCTAAGGAAAATTCATTTCTGAAACTTTCGGTAATGACTTGAACTCAGGCGGAAAATGTGAGTTATGATCGTACTTTTCCATATTTGTTCATCATGAGTACTGAAAAGTTGAGATCTGCGTAACATAACATGCAGAATTCTCATCGAATTCGTGAAAATGGCGAATTTTAATGGAGCGACTGTTTATTGTTACCGTTGCAGAAAAGGAGGTTTATTACTGAACAATGTACTGGGCATTGTAGGAGCGTGCTTGATGGGTTGCACCAAAGTAGCTCATTCATACGAAATGCTATTTTTTGGGAGGTTTATCATCGGTGTAAATTGCGGCTTAAACACGTCACTCGTTCCCATGTACATATCGGAAATAGCACCACTCAACTTAAGGGGCGGCCTAGGCACGGTTAATCAACTAGCTGTAACCGTTGGTCTTTTAGTATCTCAAGTACTGGGTATCGAACAGATACTCGGAACCAACGACGGATGGCCTCTTCTCTTGGGTTTAGCCATTTTTCCAGCAGTATTACAACTACTACTTCTACCGATTTGCCCGGAATCCCCAAGGTATCGTAGTGTCGAAGGCCGCCCACACGTAGCATTTATGTGTTATAGTAGTCGTGTCAGTTTACATGCTTACATTACAAACATCTTATAAATGTTCAACATTTCCGAAGTTTTACAAAGTTTGGCACTTTTTTTTTAATGCTTTTGGAATTATTTTCCAATTGTTTTACAAGAGCGTTTTACACATCCGTGAGTTTGACATTTCCAGATATTTGCTCATTACGAAGCAGTGGGAGGAGGAAGCTCGTAAAGCGTTACGAAGATTGAGAGCAAGCAACCAAGTGGAAGAAGATATTGAAGAAATGCGAGCAGAAGAAAGAGCTCAGCAGGCAGAGTCGACTATTTCCATGACCGAACTTATTTGTAGTCCAACTTTGAGAACACCATTGATAATCGGCGTTGTGATGCAGCTATCGCAACAGTTGTCGGGTATCAATGCGGTAAGTAACACAACAAAGCATTGAATGGCTTCGAAGCGAGGGGCGATTCACTCTGCTGGGACACTCGACTTGCCAATCAAACTGTGACGACTCATCATTCCCGTGTGACTCTCATTGACTTCCATAATTACGGGAGTCACGGACAGGGCCGTTCCCTAGAGCTTTTGCAGGGCCTGAGGCGGCGAACATTTTACGCGGGCTGCTTCGGGCTTCCTCAATTGAATCTTTTTATAAATAATACATTCGAATTTTCACCTTTCGGCAATAGCATGGGAGTCCTGAAAGTATTATTGGAATATACAAGTTTTTGCCTTTTCAAGATTGGCAATTATTGACTTTATACATCTCCGAGGGTCAAGACTCAAGCTTTTGGAATAAGGTCTGGAAATTTTGCAATTTCTGCAATTTGCACGTATTTGGAACTTTTGAAGTCTAGAAATTTCGAAATTTTGGAAATTGTACAACTTGAAAATTTCGAAGTAATAATCAATTTTTGGAGCTTATAAAGCTTTGGAATTTTTTTGCATTTTCGAAGAATTATGGAGTTCTGAAGTTTTGCAAGTTTCGGAAAATTGACAAGTTTTAAAAATGTTGGCATTTTGAATTATTTGAGAATGTTGAAAAACTTTGAAATTTTAGAATTCTTCATATCGAAAATTATCAAGTTTTGACATTTTTATAGTTCTGGAAATTTCGCAAGTTTTCAAGTGCTCAAATATTTTCGAGTTATGAAACGTAGAATTTTCGAAATTTGACAAGTTTTTCAAATGTCGGAATTTTCTAGTCCCGGGAATTTCCAACAACTTGGAAGTTTTTAAGAATTTTAAAGATGAAAAATTATCAAGTTTCGACATTTTCGAAGTTCTGAGAATTTCGCATACTTTCAAGTGTTTTGAAGTCTTGAAGCAAAGAAATTTCAAAATTTTTGGCATTTCAAGATTTTGAAGTTTCGAAGTTGTAAAGTTTTGAAATTTTCAAAATTTTGGAACTTTCAAAGCTTTAGAAGCTCCGGAATTTAATGGAATTGTGGATTTTCGAGGAATTACTAAGAACTAAGTTTTAAAAGTTTCGGAAATGTTGTGAGTTTTAAAAATGTTGGAATTTTCAAGTTTTTTGACATTTCAAAGATTACAGGTAATTGGGTTTTGACGTGTCCAAAGTTTGACATCGCTAGGAATCATGACTCCTAAATTGGGAGTAATGTGGGAGTTGACTCCCATGACTGCCATTTATCGGAGTGAATCGACCCTCGCTTCGGAGAATCAGTACACTGTGCAACTAGGACCAACAAAAGTGGCCGATTCGAGGCCGCATGAAGTTTTTGTCCCGAGCGGAGCGAGGGCGAAATTCTGCGGTCTCGAATCGGCCACATTGGCCCGTGTTGCACATACTATTTTTTTCAACGCGCGCATTCAAACAAGAGTTTCGATAGACTCGTTTTCGTATGCCAAAAAGAGCGATTCGGGACCGATTGACGAAGCCGCGTCCACATACTGTGTGACGTGGTTTCAAAAATTGTCCACTTCCAAGAAAACTCATAAAAATCGAACCGATAACGAAAAGATTCATACTCATTCCCGTAGTGATCACATTGCGCAAAAGTAATAACAATTCGGAATTATAGATTCG